>JAJEJO010000718.1:107639-125120 GCA_020662805.1 Glaucomys volans | reverse complement strand
TGTCATTCTGTCTTCAAGGAGAGCTGCTCTTTCCACCCCGCTTCTTGGTGAGCGGGAGACTCCGGAGGGCGAAGACGATGCCTTAGTAGAAGGATGCCCAGCGGACTTGGGGCCAGGCCGGGGCCCCTCCACCTCAGGGGCCCGCGCTGGCTCAGCAGGGCCTGGGCCCCTGGGGTGCAGAAGCTGAAGCTCCAAACAGCCCGCCTTCCACTTCTGCTCCTGGGTCAGCGGCTCAGACCAGGGCTGGCGGGACCCTGCTGCCCCGATGACCTCCAGGCGCCTCCGTCCTGGGGGTCAGGAGGGCCTTATGCCCGTGGGACACCCTCCGCCCGCCAGAGCCTGCCCGCTGGCGGCCACGGCGCTGCCTCTGCGGACGCGGACCCGACGCCGCAGCAGCAGCACGGGAAGCGGCTGCGCTGCGCTGGGGACAGTGACTCAGGCCTGGAGCCGGTTCCACCCGCACCCATCCTTTCTGGGACCGTCAGCAGCAAGCGGAGAAGCCGGGCAGGGGTCGCTCAGCTGCTTGGAAAGGAACCCGAGTCACCGTGGTGAGGGGAAGAGTGTCCACGCAGGGGACCGTCCTCCGAGGTTCTCTTCTGAGAGCCCTGTGCGCCTGCGCAGGCCTACGGGGACACTCGACCCATGAGTCACTCGACCCATGAGTCACTCGACCCAGCGCTTAAGACCGCTGGCCACCTCCCTGCTCCTCAGCTAGGGTCCTTGTCCCTTCCTTGGCAACCTTAAAACTGACCCAGACGCCGCGCTCACTGGGTCAGGAGGACAGGGCCAAAGGGGGCAGGAGAGCGGGAGCCGGAGGCCCTCGGGGACCGCTGCCGCAGAGGGTTGGGGGAGGTTGGCGACCCTTGACACAAGGCCTCTCCCTCGGAGCCCGCTGCTGCCCGGGGCTGGAACCATCTCTCGGGCAGGGAGGACTGGAGTCCTAATGGCGGCCCATCCCCCACATGGTGCGCGTGGACCACGCTAGTTGTCGCATGTCGGTCCCTGTGGGGGCCTCTGGGCACTGTCCTTCACAGCTGAGGCTTTATCAGTTTCCAAATTCAGAACTGGGGCGGCGTCCCACGGGGCATCCAGAGCTGTCTCTACAGCCTTCCACGAGAGGAGGGAAGGTAGCAGGTGAAGAAGGGGGACTTCCTCCGTCTCCTGAGCTCGCCGTCACCGGAAAGCGACAGCGAAAGTCAAAGACTCGGAAAATCAGTGGCGTCCGGAATCCAGCAGGCGACCTCCTGCCATGCCCTGCCGCTGTCCCTGCTGTTCCTCCGAGGTCACGCCCTGCTCCTGGGCCCTGCTGACCCCAGCGCACAGCGCGGTCCCGGTGGCGCCAGGTACTTTCCACTGGAGGAGGATCCGCTGGTGCGGAGGCCCCTGCGCAGCCGGTTCCCGCTGCTCAGAGCAGCCTGAGAACAGAACTGTTCGAGAAGGTGGTGTAGGAAGGTCTCGGCAGTGGGGCGGACCGCGGGCACCAGGCCAGCTTCAGCCAGTGAGGGGTTACCATCCGAGGGCATGACACAGTCGCTGGTGTCACCTAGAGGGAGCGCTGGCTGGCCTGGTGGTTTCCTGGTGCTGTCTCAGCCCTTGGTGGTCACACCGGTGCCTGGCCAGGCCCTCTGGCTCTGCCGGTGAGGCTTTGCACCCAGCCTCCTGTGGAGTTCTTGCGCTGACAGCGCAGTGCAGGGAGGTGGAAGGACAACTCAGGCGCTCCTCCAGGGGTCCCTGTGCCGGTGATTCTGCAGTCGTGGGAGGAGGGGGGAGGACAGAGAAGTGCTCCCCCTTTACCCCAGCAATGGCTCCAAGTGTGTTGTCACTTGGGCTGCAGCAGAGGGGGATGGTTCAGGAGTCAAGGACAGAGCATAACTTGGTGGGATGGGCCTGGAGGGCGGGCTTGGTTCCAGGCAGAGGAGGGAAGGAGGGCAAATTCTAGGCAAGGTAGTCGTGGTTGGAAAGAGGAGGTGGAGTCCCGAGACTGAGCAAGCGTCCAGCTGAGGTGTTGGGCCGCAGGGCTCAGCGCTCAGCCACCTCCTGCCGCAGGGACAGGGAGACGCTGAGGCAAGGCCCTGGCAGAGCAGAGGACGTTCTCACTGTTTCCTCCGGTGTGCTCCTGGCCATGTGCAGCGCAGTGCCAGAGGTCGGCGGCCTTTGGGAAGGCCTTAGGTACATCTGCCCTGAAGCTGGTAGAGGCCAATGGCCTTTCATTTTGAAAACCCACTGCCAAGGGAAGTCACTTCAGAACTCTCCTTTTAAAATTCCCCTGCATAATCAGGGGAGTTTCAGGTCAACATTCAGAGAAGGATTTAGATTAAGCGTTGTTTACCTCCTCACTCTTCCTCCTGGTAGTGAATTCGAGAGCTTACTAGTAAAAACTGTTGAGTTAAAAAAAAAAGAAAGGGAAGCAGGGGAAGAAGGGAAGGAGATCTCCAACACAGGTCAGCATGCAATGATTCTTTATTATCCATCCTCTTCATCCTTTTTCCATCCTTTTATATCCTTCTATCATCCTTCTATATCCTTCTCTCCCATTACATATGATTTTAGCCTTTTATACCCCTACAGACAAAGAAGGCAAAAAGCCAACAGCAATGCATTCCCAGGCAAAGCAGGCAAATCACCAACAACAACGGCTAGGACCAATGCGCAACAGCCAGATAACCACTCCTTGAACTACATCTTAATCTAACCTAGACTCAAACATTTTGAGCTCTGTCCTTTCTCAGGGCCAGAGAAATATTCTTGTTTGCAAGCAATGTTCTCTCTATCTGTCTCTAACTTCTTGGCAGAAAATCCTGTTTGCAGGCAATTCCCACCAAGGACTACAAAGTCCCTAGTTTGTAAGAGCATCTGTATTTAAAACTCCTGATTTCCCTCTTGGTAGAAAATCCTGTTTGCAGGCAGATTCCACCAAGGACTACAAGGTGTCTTGTTTGAAAGCACACCTGTAGCTAATAAGTTTTGATTCCCTACAGAAACAAGCAGGATTTTGGGGTGCTCTGTGCCACATTTGATGTCTTTTGTGGTATTGTGAGGCAGCATTTTCCTGCGGTGCCCAGGGAAGCCTGGCAGGACCATTGTGTGAATGAGAGTAGAAAGGGCACTGGGGTGGAGGAGAGAGCGCGGGTGCTGAAGCAGACTTTGGCTGCATTGTCTCTTTGGTCTTGGTGGCGCTAACCAAGATGGCGCAGCCGCCTCTCACCTGGCCTGTGGGGTGCGGGGGTTCATTCCGTCGCCCCCTGTGCTGCACCTCTGTCTCTGCCCCCTGTGTCTCTGTCTCTGTGTGTATTTCCAGAGCTGTTGACAGGTAGGTATGAAGGGCAGGAGGAGGCTTTCCTGGAGACTCGGTGGAAGGGCCAGCTGTCCAGGTCTGACTTGGCATCTTTCCTGCCTGTGTCAGAGCCAGCCTGGATGAAGGCCAGGACCACCGCTCCAGGCCCCAGGGGGCTCCGGCTGAGAGGAGCTCCCCGTCTCCCTGAAGATGGTGACGCACAGGTAGGTCACGTGGGAAGGCAATGCTGTTTGTTCTTCTGCACAAACACCTAACTTTCTGTTCCCATCCAAAGAACTCCTGAGCCTTCCTTAAATTCTTGTCCCCACATTTTGGAAATTTTAAGCCTTTTTAAGAAAATGAGTTCTCATTAGTGCTTTGTGTGCCTTTAAGAAACTGAACTTTGGCAGTAAGAAATATTAAAAAGACATGATTGTTGTCCAGTTGCACACCAACTTAAGACCTGGTAAAAAGTAAGGCCAGAGTTAGGGGGATCAGAACCACACATTTCTATGAAAATCAAAGTAAGTTTTCACAGTCTCTGAGTCCTGATTTTCCCTCTGTGCACTTCCTGATGTTACCATAAGCCTTGGGGACCTGGGCATGGGAGGACACATAACTTACAGGATGATGGCAGACACACAAGTTATTCCTTTCCTACAGTTGTTTTTTCTTAATCTTCATGAGGTCAACAAGGCTAGTGGGAAAAGATCAATGTGGAGATTCTTAAAAAAAAGAAAAGCCCATACATCATATTCGCATTTCTAATGAGAAACCCAAAGGAAACAGAGGTCCCGGAGGCACAGAGGATGTGGACAGGTGCTCTGCAGTGATACGACCTTGACCAGGCGACTGCTGGCTCATGATTCGGGGTCACCTCTTGCTTTCTCTGAGGTCCTCTGTTTGGCCCCTTTTCCTGTTCTTCACAAACCTATGCAGAAGCACACGCCACATGCTCTTCTGTATTTGTAGTAGGTTTCAGGAGAGCACAGGTAAAATTTCCATGAGATTTTGCTGTTAGGTTCACAGAAATTATTGTTCTTTGTTCCAAAGTATGAGTGAGAGGGCTGGAGCCCTGGCTGCTGGTTTGACACCACTTCCCCGGGTGATGTGGTCACTACAGATAAAGGAAGCATGTTTCTGTGGTCACGTGCATCAAGCAGGAAACTTGGTTTCATCTTTACTGGGGACACCTCTCCTCGTGTGGCTGGTCGTGAGCATTTCCATCCATTCCACCCTCTTAGCCTAACTGTGCTGGTCTCCAGGTATGAAATGAACGTGACCACAGTGTCTGATGGTTACTATGGATGACAAAATCATTCATACACATCTTTGCAAGAGAAGAACTTTGCCTGGGCATTTTCATCTTTTGACATGATTGCATTTGCTGTCCTCAGCTCTGGTTTTGGCTTTGCAACATGATGCACAGGTGAGGTGTGGATTCGGTGCCTTGGTTGAATGCAGACCTCACCCGCCAGCACGACTGCAGTGCAGTGTGAGGCTGGAGCCAGAAGGTTCATCTCTGAAGTCTGAGAGCAGCTGAGAACAGATGGGGTAACAGAGCAGAGCTTGCTTCCTGCTGAGGCTGCTCCTGCTTCCAGCACATTCTTCTCCTCTGACTTCATGTGGAGCAGACAGGAACAAAGGTGCTCTGGAGAGAGCCCGTGCTTCCTGCTAATAAGCAGAGCAGGATATCAGCTTGCAAATCAGTGCAGCCACATAACTGTGTTCAAAACTTGCTAGTGGTGTTCAGCTCGAAATTACAGCAGCTTCTCAAACTCTACTGTGTCTGCGAATTCGTGCAGAGTTAGTGGACCTGGGTTGGAGCCCAGATAGTTTGCAAATTTAACAAGTTCTCAGGAGGTGCTGCTCCTGCTGCTCGGCAGACCAAACTTGGGGAATAAGAACTAGAGCGTGGTGAGCGCCCTGCAAGTTGGGTCTGACAAAGAAACCAACAAGTTGCTACACCTCTGATCCCAGGAATCAATTGCGTTCTGAATCTCTGTTAACCTCCTTCTCCATGCTTGCTGCTGGTTAGGGGAGGACTTGCTGCAGACAGGGAGATGACTGGATTAGGGCTAGTGGGCATCAGGAACGGTCTTGGGTGCAGGGATAACCCTCAGACCCCGCAATTCCTCAAGCCCCACCAGCTGGAAGGTCATTTGTATTGATAAATACTCGATTTACTATGTTGGATCTTAGACTAATCAAGTTCAGCTATTTGGTTTATGGTTGCAAAGAGATTGCCAATGGGAGAGATGGGATATTGAGGGAAATGCAGGCAAGGAAGAGTGTAGGGACCAGAAGGGCGTTTGGAGTGTGTGGGGTGTCAGGGAAGAGTGGGTGTATGAGAGAGGCAGACAGGCCAGGGGCAGGCAGGAGGGTGGGCAGTGGGCCTGCTGGAGGTCCAGGGAGCCAGGTGGTCAGCCCTGGTGCAGAGGGAGGGTGTCACTGACGCCCAGCTAGGGTGCACATCCACGCAGAGCACTACTGCACCATCTTCTCCTGTGGGACACAGCTTGAGAAAACCACCAACCAACCAACCAACCAACCAACCAACCAATCAAACAAACAAACACTCTTCAAAGGAAAATTCCCCAACTCTCTTTTCAGGTGGGTCCCTCCCAGTTTGGTGGGGAGGGGTTGCACCTACTTGCAGATTTGGGACTCTAGATATTTCACACGGTCCAGACCCATTTCCTTTCCAAATCTGGGGTGCAGCCTCCTATTTTAAAAAGACCAAGAGAAGTCACTTCTCTGATTCATGAGTTTACACTTGTTTTATTTCAGTTGCCCTAAGGTGACTTGAATGCTGGAAAAAAAGCAGTGTTCTAGAAATTTTAGAAGAAATAACTATTTAAAGAAGATTTTGACCATTGTGTGGCTGGGTACACTCTCACCTTCCACTTCAAACAGTTTTTTTAAAATTTTTTTTTGGTGAATGTGGGAATGAGAAGCTTGGAGGGAGGGTGAGGCAAAGCGGGAGCCCTGAGCTCATGAACCGTGACACTGTGACGCGCTGTGTTCATCATGGTCATGACACTGGTGAGACACTCCCTGGGACTCAAGGCAGGGCCGTCTCATGGAACAAAATCAGGAAACCAGGATTCTGATGACTAAGTGAATTTCTAACATTTAATCACACTGAATCTGGCACAAAACTGCATCCACTTGCTTGGTGAACATGGGCTGTGACCTCTAATAATTATGTTTTAATGACGACTTAATTGTAACTGTGACCTGTTGTTGGAGACAAACTATGTGCCTGTTTTTAGGCATATTGCAATCTTAGTAATTTAAGACTTTCCAAGTTTCCTTTGTCTGGTGAAAGATTGTCGTATAGCCACTGGTGGGAGTTGGCATGTGTAGAGGGCTTCAGAACTTCTACCGTGCCTGCTATGTGTCTCCATCGACTGAGTGAGTCCCCTTGAAGAAATTCCAATTTCCTGACGCGTATTTCACTGACACTCCACGGACTATCTATTTACTGTGAATCAAAGCTTCCCTGCTTGTGGGATGGAGAGAAAGTGGGGATGGCGTTGCCTTTCTTTTTCTTGAATTGAATTTGAAGTGGCTTCCCTCTGTTCCTGGCTTGTTGAGAGCTTCTCTAGCAAGAGGACACTGATCGGGATCCAGTTGCTGCTTCTGCATCCGCTGAGGTGCGTGAGTCCACCCCGGGCTCTGCTAGCCTGGTGGGTCACCTTAATTGACTTTGATGTACTGCAGCCTCCCTGAGCCCCACAGGCAAACCCTGGTCATGGTGCGCCATGCATCTAACCTGTGGCCAAGCGTGGTCTGCTGGTGTTTTGTTGAGGGTCCCTGTGTTGGGCCTGCAGTTTTCTTGTGGTGTCTTCACAGGTTTTGGTATTGGGATAATGCAGCCTTGTAAATGAGTTTGGAGGAGTTTACCCAAGGAGGAATATCACTAATTCTTTTTAGCTGTTTTGTAGACTTTGCCAGTGATGTCTTCCGGCCCTGGGCTTCTCTTTGGGAGATTGTGAGGACCACTTCCATCTCCTCACCAGCGATGGTTCTGTCCAGACTTTCTTTTCCCTCGTGATTCCCTGCAGTCAGCTGTGTTTCTAGGACTTTCTCCACATCCTCTGGTCTCTTGTTGGTGCATGACTGCTCTGGTAGTCTTCTAGACTCTCATTCCTGTGTCCTATTCTGTGTCCACGTCGCAGGTGAGTAGATGTGCATAGCATCTCCTCTTTCATTTCCAGCACTGTTTATCAAGTCTTCTCCTTTTTTCCTTAGTTTAGCTAAAGGTGTTAATTTTATCTTGTCAAAAAGCCAGCTCTTAGCTTTGTTGATTTTTTCCTGCCTGTCTGTTCTCTTTTTGTTTATTTCCATTCAAATCTTTATTATTTCTTTCCTTCTGTTAGCTTAGGGTTGCCTTTGTTCTTCCTTTCCGAGTTCCTTGGAGTTTAAAGCTAGGCTGTTTATGTGAGCGCTTTCTGAACTTCCCTCTTAGCTCCGCTTCGGCCCTACCCCTTAAGTTTTGGTATGTTGTGTTTTGGTGTTTGTTTATCTTGAGATATTTCTTAATTTCCTTCTTGATTTCTTACTTTAACCACTGGGTGGTTAAGTTTATTGTTTAATTTCCACATACTTTTGAATTTTCTGGCTTTCATTCTGCTGCTGATTTCTAGTTTCATGCCATTGTGGTTGGAGAGGACACGTAATATGTTTTCAATCTTTGTGAATTTGCTAGAACTTGTTTTGTGACCTACTATGTGAACCATGGATAATATTTCATGGATAGAGAAATTCAAATCAAAATCACAACAAGATATCATCTCAAATCAGTTAGATGTCTGTCACCAAAACCAGAGAAGACCAGGGCTGGCAAAGATGCGGAAAGATCACCACAGTTTGTGCACAGTGTTCTGCACTAGGAAAACCCGTGTGGAGGTCACTTGGAGAGTGAAGATAGAGCTGGCCGAGCCCCAGGGGCCCCGCATCTGGGTCCTGCCCGGAGGAGTCGGGGTCCTGGAGAGGGGTCTCTGGGTGCATGTCAGCACTCCTCACAGAGTCCAGGACGAGGCGGCTGCACAGATGTCCATCAGCACCTGAGGAGACACGTGCACTGAGGCGACTCAGCAGAAAAAAGTGGGGAATCTTGCAAAATTCCACGCCTGGATGAAACTCCAGGATGGAACGCAAGGAAAGTGCTGCGAGGTTCCCCTGCTCTGAGGCATTTAAAGCAGGAAAACTCACAGAAGCAAGAGCCGGGGCAGCTGCCAGGGTCTCTGGGCAGAGGGAACGGGGGTCCTGATCCTGGGACAAGGTTTTGCTTATGCAAGGCGGACAGTTCTGGAGATCGGCTGAGTAATGTCATGTCCACAGATGATTTTACTATATGCTTAAAATCTGCTGAAAGGGACATTGTGTTAAGTGTTCTTTGCACATATGTGGTGTGTGTGTGCCTCTTCTTAAATGGGAGGTTTGATTGTTCCTCTGGGACAGTGCTTGTGGCTGAATCTGACCATGAGCTCTTTCTCGCTCCTGGACTTTGGTTCTGTTCCTAGTCCCAGGCCCGTTACTCTTGGAATATCTTCTTATTTCTAGAACACTACAACACCTACTCAAGAATAATGATAGGACCACATAGAATGTTCAAGGTGAGGAGTTGATAGGAGATGATAGAACAAGGGTGGAGAGAAGAATTATGAACAGGCAAAAGGCGTGTGTGTACGTGTGTGTGTGTGTGTGTGTGTGTGTCCTGTGCACAGGGTGTGTCCATCTGTCTGCTATTCTGGTGGTTGAGGGTCACTGCAAACAGAAAAAAGACAGGTCTCTTGCACCCATGAGTAACATACATAGAGCTAGTTCCTTATATTGTCAGTTTCAAATGAATACTTTATTGTAATACTTGTTCTGTAGCAAAACTATAGGGAGCTCTTGGATAAAAACTGAAAGTGTCCAAAGAAAGAGTCTGAATGTTTACTAAACAGCTAGGGAGGCCATTTGATGGTAACAAAGGCTAATGCCAAAAATGTGCTCTTTAGAAAATTGTTTATGTGCCCAACTATGCCAAGCCCAGGACCACCAGAAAGACAGGATAGGAATTTACACGTAAAACTTCTTTTTTTTTGTGGGGGTGAGTACCAGGGATGGAACTCAGGGGCACTTGACCACTGAGCCACATCCCCAGCCCTATTTTGTGTTTTATTTAGAGACAGAGTCTCACTGAGCTGCTCAGTGTCAGACTGTTGCTGAAACTGGCTTTGAACTTGCCATCCTCCTGCCTCAGACTCCTGAGCCACTGGATTACAGGTGTGCACCACTGTGCTCAGCTACACACGTGAAACTTCTTTAGAAAGGGAGACCAAGGACACAAGTGCGAGAATAGACATAAAGATGAGGGGCCCAAATAGAGTGTCCAGGAACAGACCCACCAGGAAGTGGTGGGTGGATTCTGATAAAGGTGCAAAGGCAGTGCTGTGCAGAGCAGCTGGATGCATGGGGAAGGCAAGGCATGTGTGTGTGTGCGTGTGTGTGCGTGTGTGTGCACATGTGTGCTGGAACTTAACACGAGCAGTGGATCCTGTCCATACTTTGCATCATATGTAAAAACATCACAGAACCTGAGGTAAAGTCAAAACTATAGAAATTTTAAAGGGAACCAAAACAAAACCACCACCACAACAAAAGATTGAGAAGCGACAGACATACCATATTCATGGACTGGAAGATCCAATATTGTGAACATGACATTTTTTCCCCTTCAGTGTTATTCTAATACAGTTCAATTCTAACAAAATCTCAGAATGGCGATGGTGACAGAGTGTAGTAGAAAGTGACACTCTTGCACTAAAAGTTAAATGGAAACACTGAAAGCCAAGTGGAGCCAGAATCATCTTGAAGAAAAGAACAAAGCTGAAGGCCTTACATCACTAGATGTGGAGGCTGAGTAGAAAATGACCCTTTTTATTAAAGAAATGTGGTGTTGGCTCAAGGATGGACACAAAACCAGACTCACATGGGCCTGATCATGAGATTTTATTATGAAGATATTGCAACTAATAGGGAATGTGATCTTCCCAGTCAACAGTGCTGATCACTTGGATTCCACGTTGGGTGAAAGAGGAGGATTTAACTGAATCTCACACCACACACACGTTGATTTTACACAGACTGGAGATCAAGCATGACAACAAAACAGTGCAGTTAGAATAAAGCAGCATCATATCTCCTGACCTTGGGCCAGGAGGTATCTGTTAAAACAGGTGTAAAAGAAAGACTAATAGATTGGATCACGTTAAAATTAAGACCGATTCTTTTAAATACTCTGTTATGGAAATGAAAATGTGAGATGCAGACTGGGAGAAAATATTTGTAATGCATTTTTCTGACTAAGAACATTTTTTCCAGAATATGCAGAAAATTGTGGACAATCCAATTTTAAAAATGGGCCAAAGACTTGAAGCAAATACTTCACAAGGTGAATATCAAAATGGCTAATTACCCACATGAAAAATGCATGCAGCATTATTCTTCATCAGGAATTTAAGCAATACCACTGTACCTCATGAGAATGGCTAAGATGATAAGACGAGGTCACGTGTTGGTGAAGGAGAACAGTGGGAGCTTCCAGGTGCTATTGGTGAGAGCGTCACTGGTATAATGACTTTGGAAATGTGTCAGGCAAGGTCTATGGAAGTTGAATCATATGCACAATTTACGTCTCAGCAATGCCACTCCTAGGTATGTGTTCAATTGAAATAAGTACTCAGCAAAAGACTGAACAATAAGCGCTCAAAGAAGTACTATTCATAATAGCCCCAAACTGGAACCAACTCTAATATCCATCAGAAAGAGAACTCATAAATAATATCTGGCAGAGTGGACTCCCATTCAAAGATGAAAATGAGCAGACTGCTGGGGCTCGCATCACCACAGATGAACCTCCCAAATGGATTTTGGAGACACAGAACTGTACACACTGCCCAGTTACATTTGGGTCATGTTGAACGCAGGCTGGCTTTGGACTTTAGAAGCCAGCGGGGTGGTCACGCTTGAGAGCACTAGTGATTGGAATTGAGAGATACTTTGGGGATGATGATTGTATCAGTCAGGTTTCTGTCACTATCATGAAATGCCTGAGGCAATTAACTGAAAAAGGAAAGGTTTCTTTGGTTCATGGTTGTGGAGGTTACAGTTTAAGGTCAGGTGGCCCCATTGCTTTGGGCCAAGGGTAGCACATTATGGCAGAAAATACAGCTTCCATCAGAGTCTCCAAGTAGAAAGAGATGGACTGAAGCTGGGTTCACAAGTCACATCCAGGACATGCCCAGAGCCCTAACGGTCTCCCAGAAGGCTGCTCTTCCCAAGGGTTCAACCCCTTCCCAGGCCCTTAACACATGGAGCTTCAGGGGCTGCTGTCCTTATTCATACTGTGGCATAGATTATGCTGGGGTTTTGGTTTGGTGCTTGTTATTTGGGTATGTTCACTTTGTGAAAATTGAGATGTTTCCTTGTTATTTCTGTACTTTATGCCCTCGTGTTGATTAAAAACTGAAGAGCAGGCTGTACCCTGCTCTCAGTGACTCCATGGCATATAGAACAGCAGCTCTCAGGCTGTGCCTGCCCTGGGTGACTCCATGGTGTGCAGAACAGCAGCTCTCAGGCTGCCCCTGCCCTGAGTGACTCCATGGTGTGCAGAACAGCAGCTCTCAGGCTGTGCCTGCCCTGGGTGACTCCATGGTGTGCAGAACAGCAGCTCTCAGGCTGCGCCTGCCCTGAGTGACTCCATGGTGTGCAGAACAGCAGCTCTCAGGCTGCGCCTGCCCTGAGTGACTCCATGGTGTTAGACAGCAGTTCTCAGGCTGCACCTGCCCTGAGTGACTCCATGGTGTGCATAACAGCAGCTCTCAGGCTGCGCCTGCCCTGAGTGACTCCATGATGTGTAGAACAGCAGCTCTCAGGCTGCGCCTGCCCTGAGTGACTCCGTGGTGTGCAGAACAGCAGCTCTCAGGCTGTCCCTGTCCTGAGTGACTCCATGGTGTTAGCAGCTCTCAGGCTGCGCCTGCCCTGAGTGACTCCATGGTGTTAGACAGCAGCTCTCAGGCTGCGCCTGCCCTGAGTGACTCCATGGTGTAGAACAGCAGCTCTCAGGCTGCGCCTGCCCTGGGTGACTCCATGGTGTTAGACAGCAGCTCTCAGGCTGCCCCTGCCCTGAGTGACTCCATGGTGTTAGACAGCAGTTCTCAGGCTGTGCTGACTCTGAATTACTCTGTCTGGTAGAGAAGTAGTTTGCCATGAGCTTCTTCATTTGAGTACAAATATCACGGTAGAATGAGTCCACACCTTGTTCATATAGGTCAACAACCACCACTGCCTGTACAACCATAAGGCACGAATCAATAAATTACTGATACTTGCCAATTTGTCACACTAGCTCTGGGAGCACCTGGATATTTGGACATCTCTAACACACAAGGAACACCACACGCCAGAGCTTATCAACCTCTCTGGATGCAATCTCCTCACCTGAGACCCACGAAGGGAGATACTCCAAGGTTCCCTGGCCCTATCAACTGGCCACTCACCATGAGCCACTCCCAGGAAAATCGCCACTGTTCGGTGAACTGCCACTGCTGAAAGTGGTTATTCAACATATCCTGACAGTGTGGAGAGAGGCCCACCTCCAGTTTCCTGACCCATCAGGCTGTAGTAGAGCGCAGGTTCTCCTGTCCAAGCTGACACTCTAAAACTGAGACTCCCACCTGTCCAGTCCCCCTACTTTGCCAACTCTGAGGATCTGGTTCATTGAAACCCTTATCTAAGCACCTCTGGGGACTCTTGGACCAGCATGTGCACCTCTCTCTCTGCCTGTGACCCTGTGGCCCTCTTCGCTCTTTCTTAGTCTTTGTAACAGGACCCGGAGTGCTCAGCTTACGACCCCCAGGTGACCCGCAGGCATTCAGTGACCTGCCCCTGCTGGACACGGTGCTGTCTGTGGATTACTGTTGCTCAGTAAGTTCTGACACTGGAAAGACAGCGAGTCTGGTCTGTGTGGCGACCCGGCTCACCAGGACAGAGATGTGGATGGTGGTGCCATCCACCCAGCCCTCGTCCATGACTGCGGAGTGAAGCTGACCCGGTTCTTCTCCGCTCTGCTTCCAGTTCGGAATCACCCGAGGAGCCATGGGAGCCAGGGTAGGTTCTGAATTAGTTTTCTAGAGCCCACACGATGATGATGATGCTAGAGTACACTTGGAGTTAAGAATAATCTAGAAAAAGTATTGTGAGTTCATTCTTAAAA
This sequence comes from Glaucomys volans, assembly GCA_020662805.1. Taxonomy (NCBI): domain Eukaryota; kingdom Metazoa; phylum Chordata; class Mammalia; order Rodentia; family Sciuridae; genus Glaucomys; species Glaucomys volans. The sequence continues at coordinate 111,576 of JAJEJO010000718.1, read as the reverse complement.
CTCTTGTAGCAAGAGAAAAATCACAATTTTCAGTAACTCAAAATTAGTGACTCATGGACATGCCAAGGGTCAGAGCCAGATAAATCATCCGCACGGAGCCAAGGAGGGGTCAACTGAGGACAGTTCTTGGTGAACTGGACACGTTGCAGGTGTGCAAAGCCTGGGTCCTGGCTGTGAGTGTCACTGAGGAGAATGCTCTGAGGGTCTCTGTCCACACATCAGTGTTGGGTAGCGCTGGCAATCACCACAGTCGGGTTCTGTGCTCCCCTGGAGGGTGGGAGCACACAGGAGGTCGTGGGAAGGCTGGGGACACTGGAGTAGGGTCTGGTATCTTGCCAGCGTCTGTTTCTGAGTCTTGCGGCTGCACCAGGGTCATGTCAGGTGTTACACACAGGAAGCTTGGTGACACCAGGAGGAGTGCTCTGGACTCTCTGGGTGACCTTCCTGTATGCCTAAAATTACATCAAATAAAGCAAAATATTAGACCAAAAATTGGAAACCTTCTCTTTATTTTCAAAATAAGAAATTCATCGTACGCTCTGAACACAACATGATATTGCAAGAGCCTTAAGTATTATTTCACAGCTTTCTGTCTCTCCCTAGTAGAGAGTACTCACCAATCACAGTCCCTGAAGGGAGGAGGGACCTACTGGCACATCGTGGAGAAGTCCCATAGGAAACACCCGCACAGCTTGGGCACACTCCCTGCTCCTGCGGCTCAGCGTCTGCCACTTGGGCTTTTCTCTTCTAGATTTTGCTTCCGATATTCCAAACATCTCAGAAAACATGTTAAGGAATTTAACCCTTAGATGATAGGCCAATATCCTTCTGGGTTTTAACTACTGAAATTATGGGGAGATGTGTGTGCACGTGCTCTCTCTCTCTCTCTCTCTCTCTCTCTCTCACACACACACACACACACACACACACGCCCACACCGACACCTAGGATGAGGTACCAATGCGTAAGTGCAGTGTTGGGAACTCCAGACTTGGTCCTAAATCAACGGACTGGCTGTAAATAACACAAGAGCAAACCCCTAGGCAACAGATGTCCAAGGATAGGACGGGAGTCACGTGTGGAGATTTCAGACAATGCTGGAGACGTGTGACAGCCTGGGTTGTGGAGGGAGATCACTGGTGAAGTCCCTGGTGACGTGTGGCGCATCAAGGCGGGGTGGCTCCTGCAGCTCTGTTACTTGCCCGGCTGAGGGACCAGGACACATGAAGCCAGGGGACTGGGGTTCACAGGTTTATTCGGCTCTCCTACTACACAATCTGTGTGCTGCTGGGCTCCAGAGGGCAAGTGTGGAACTTTAGATCTCAACTGGGAGATACTGATCTTGACTCAGATAGTGGAGGGCAGGAGATTTTAGGGCCCTTGCAAACACTCCCCCGGCTGTGGCTGCTCGGCTGTCCTTGCTCCCATTCGCCCCTGACAGAGCTGCCCGGGGGCAGGTGCAGGAGAACAGCACAGGTTTGCGTCAGAGTCTTTGCAGGGGTGAAAGGCCTTCCATGAGGTGAGAGTCGAGACCAGGCCACACTGCACTCTGTAGCACTGGCGAGGCAGCCCACCTCGGGGTCCCACCCCAGGGACCCACCGTGGCACCGCAGGGGAGGGGAGGATAAGGCTCTACTGTGTAACTGTCACTGCGCTAGGAACTGGATCCCATGACAGCTCCTGGTGACAGACATTTACCACCACGGATTCTATTTCATGATGAAGAATATAAAAAACCATTACAGACAAGGGGCACCCTGAAATCTGTAATAAACGCCCACCAGTTTTCTTTGAGACCAAAGATCTTTCTAAGCCAAAAGGGAACTAGATTTTTATTCTGGCTCACCCGCTCTCTCGGTGACCTGGGCAGGCTGCTTACTTGGTGGAGCCCTGATTCCTCGCCTGCCAATCAGGGGGAGCAGGAAAGCTGGGCTCACAGGGTTGTTGTGAGGCTGAGAGGATAAGTGGCTAAGTGGCTAAGTGGCAAGGCCCACGGCCCGGAGAGAACCTGACAGGTGCTGCTCCGCCCACCGCGCCTCCAGAGCAGAGGAGCGTGAGCAGCCATGTGCACACCGACACAGGATCGTGTGCCTGGAGACCTGCCCCAGGCTCCCCGGAGAGGCAATCCCTCCCTGATTTTCTCTGCTGCTTCCTCTCTTTCCTTCTGTCTTCCTTCCTTCTCCCCTCTCTCCTCTCCCCTCCCTGCTCTCCCCTCTCTCCTCTCCCCTCCCTGCTCTCCCTTCCCTGCTCTCCCTCTTCCCTCTCCCCTCTCCCCTCTCCCCTCTCTCCTCTCCCCTTTCTCCTCTCCTCTGGCATTCCTGACTCCTCAGGGGTTTTCCAGGTTTGTAACCACATGTGCTACAGGGACGTGCACACATGGCGCCTAGGCCTGAAACCCAGGCTTCAGCACGTGGTCGACAACTCCAAACTTGGTCCTAGAGCAGCGGGTGGCTCCAGGAATGCAGAAGGAAGGCCCTTCCACAGGAGATGAGGTCATGTCGCTACTGTCCAGATTACCCCCTGTATGGCGGCGAGCTGGACTGGTGTCAGAGACAGCGTCACTCTCAGTAACTTTGGCAGGTTTTTATTCTTACTTTCCCAAGAGGCTCAGGGCATCACGGTCCGGATGTTGGAGGAATGGGGTGGTTTTCAGCTGTACTTTTATTCTCTGGTTTTTCTAAAGTTGCTGTAATTCTCATTTCATTCCTTGAGTTAATTTGGATTACAAAACAGGAACCCCCAGAATCCCCCAAATTTAAACCATAAAGGAGAAGACAGGGTTAGAGTGAGGTCACTGAAGGAGAGTCCCCAGGGACAGAGGGGAGGAGGTGCAGACCAAGGCTTCTGACCTGACACGTGAGGTGATGGGCTGACCCACCCCTGAGGAGCAACAGGCCCTACTAGCAGCCCTGGGAACACGGGGTCTCCATCTCTGCAGGGCTTCGGCCCTGGGACCACGGGATCTCCATCTCTGCAGGGCGTTCATAACCCCACAAATATTCCAAGCTCACAGAATGCTGAGACTTATTTATAAGAAAAAAATGTGTTTTTTCAAAAAGGCTTAATCTGTTCTCTGACCTCCACGGTGCTCGGTGGCATCTGGCGGAGCCTGCTGCCACTGCGGGTCTTCCGGTCTTGGAGGCTAGCTCGCTGACGGCCGGCTTCCGTGCACCTGCTCAGTGTTGACCATGGTGGGAAGTGTGAGATCCAAGCTGCTTTCAAACCCGAGGAGTCAGGCATATGGAGAAAGCAAGATGCCGCGGAGGAACAAACGCATGAACGGTGTACAGTTGTGACATGACGCCCAGCACCCAGGCCGGGTGAGCGCCTTCGCGAAGTCCGGCGCAGGCAGGGGTACGGGGTCAGCAGAGGCGCCATGCTGGTGACCAGGAGTGGGTGCTTGCGGGCTGGAATGCCGGGAGGCAGGAGTGTGGGCACAAGGGCACGGGCTGTGACTAAGAGGTGGCTCAGGGAGCCCGAGCACTGCCCCAGCCTGAGGGGACTAGGGAGAAGCAAAGGAGGCCAAGGAACTGCGTCAGCTTTCCTGGTGTCACTGTTGGCCCTTTGCCATGGACACAGAGCCTGGGCATCTAGATTCCTTCACTGAAGGTGCCACCCAGCTTCTGGGAGAGCTGTCCATGGGGATTTCCTCCGAGGGAAGAGTCACCCTGCTTAAGGTCAGGCCCTTCCCGGGTGGCCCTCACTCAGCCCCTGGCCAGGCAGTGGGTGTGATTCTCCTGGATCCTTGCTCAGGTCGAGGACACTTTTCGTGGCATGTATTTTGCTCCTGGTTGGTAAGGGAAGAGCCCACAGTTCTGCAGCTTGTTATAAATTGTTTAAAGACAGTGTCCTTAAAGCAAAACGCCAGGCAGTTCTTGAGGTGATACCAGGTGTGCGGAGCTGTGGTCAGATGCAATAAGGTATGTGAAGACTTGGA
>JAJEJO010000718.1:0-104522 GCA_020662805.1 Glaucomys volans | reverse complement strand
CTCTCTCTCTCTCTCTCTCACACACACACACACACACACACACACACTCACACTCTGCTTAATGACTAACTGGCACTGAGTAAGGCAGTCGAGATGCATGACCAGAGGTGTTGCTTAATTTATTTTTCCTATGACATATGTATGTTTGTGTAATTCCAAGGAGTTACGTGATCACACAGAGGTGCTCACACCTAAAGTTCTTTCATATAAACAAGGAATCCCAAGAGGAGGCAGATCATGGCGTTCCCTGTATTCAAATCCCTGCAACTGAGATCACCCAGCAACGCCACCGACTGTGCCCACGACTGCACGCTGCTCATCCTGTTTACAGACAGCTGGGACTCGTGCTCTGTGTGATGGAGTGGTGCTGAGAGGAAGCGGGAGCTGAAGCATGCTGTGGAGCCGCAGTGTGGAGATGTTCCTGGTTTGCTTCGAGCATATTTGGTGCATTGGGACATCAGCTTTCCAAGCCTTTCTCTTTCTTTGGATTTATGAGTTCTTCTCTGACACAGCAAGGTTCACTCACCAGGGACATGGCAGGCTGTCAAGGTCCCCTTGGGTTATGGCGTGGGGCCAACAGACGGCCCTGGAACTGATTCTGCCTAGCAGAGAGCTTGCAGTGTGGCCTGCATCGATTGAGTGAGACCCCACAATAGACGGGGTTATCCGAGGACAGAAATGCCTTCGCTCTATTTGTGGGGCTGTCAAGGAAGGACAAAAACCTGTCAGTCAGTTCCCAGTGGTGCAGACTTGGAATAATCTGCTCAAAACTTGGATTATCCCCTGGACTTCGACTTGAAGAAACTTCTGCGGCTCCTGTGAATGATTACTTCGTAAGGTTTGACCAAAAACATCAGTGAACATGCGTGGAAACGCTTCTGCTTGCATCCTCCTATGAATGGAGGAGATCCAAAGACACCAGGGTTGGAGTCAGGCACGTGGACAGGACAAGAGTCCAGGCCGTGCTGCCCCGTGGGCACAGGTCGTGGTTAGACACCGGCAGCACAGTTGACCTCTCCAGCTTGGCCTCTGGGAAACCTTAGGGGATTGGAGGACTTTCTCCTGACACCTGGGAAATCAGCAGTTGAAAATCAGCTGAGTCTTGTGGATGTGGATGCTGACACTGGAAGCAGTGAAGCCATGTAAGCTTCCATAGTCATTTGAGAACTTTTAAATCTGTTTCAGAAGTTCTCAGACTTTAAGGTGGAACCTCTTTCAAACACTATGAGTAACAGATTCTTAACGTAAGTGTTTGAAAGCACTTATGTGATAGTTTATGTCTAAGGAAATGGAGTTTAAATGCAGGTAATTTCTTAGTGCTTGGTTTACTCTAGTAGGGGTGTTTTCTACCCATGATACCAATGCTGGAGGCGGCTCAAATAAATTCATAACCCAGTCATGGTCATTATTGTCATTTATAAAGCACTTACGACAAGTTCTCTTCCGATGTGAGAACACAGTAGCTCCAAATAGTGCTCGTGTGTATTTATCTGATAATCCTCCTATTTGCACGGCACGTCCTCAGAGTGTGGCAATGTTAGTAAACACTGAATGACTTGAGATGGTACATGAAATAACCCAGGGCAACCTCATTTCTAGGATTATTTTAAGCATTATCACCAAGACCGAGTTCCTGGGGAATTTCATTAATAAGTTTCCATAACCCAATCAGGCCACTTTGCCATATGTGCAGATCCAGCCCGCCAGAGGGGCTTTCAAGTGTGCTCCTTTCCCAGATTGCCTTATAATTAAAGTGAAGGGTGGCCTTCATTTCCTTCGTGAATGATCGCTTTTGCAAAATGTGCAATGCCGTTCTAGGGTTAAGGAACCATCGTAACCGGCTTGCTCAGTGAGGAGGGAAGGAGGCGCTCCCTTGTGCGGGAAGAAAGCTCTATGATATGCAGGAATCACCTTCTGGTCTATTAACAAGGTCACTTGAGTGTGACCTCGTTAACACTGGCCCACTAGTGCACAGGAAAGTCATGCTCTGGAGGGACAGACCATAGTAGGGACCTCCTGTGTATGGTTTATACCTAACCAGGCAGGCCTGGCCCTGCAGATGCACCTGACCCATTTCACTTCCAGCTGAGATTCTGCAGCCTCCAGAATGGGTGAAGTTGGCATGGCACCCTTCTTCCACCTTGGACTGGCCTCTGGGTGGGTGACTGAGGCTGCTTGTGTCCCCTCTCCATCCTTTAAACCTCCTGAAACCGGAATTCAGCTCTTCTTTTATGCATATAACTCAAGGGCAGGCGTTCTCTCCCACCGCAACCCTGTACGTCACTGAGTGTCCGCCAGCTTGTGTGGTGGGCCTCCTGTTCCATCAAAGCCCTGTGTAGCTCATGGAGCACAGTGGACGTTGACACTGCAGGCCTCCGAATGTGCAGGAAATTGTCTTGTTTTTGGCTCTGTGGACCATGCAAGGCTGCTTTGCTCCCTCAGTTCAACTGGAACGCTGGAATCCTGTCCCCTTACAGAGTTCCAAAATGGGCTCCCCCTGAAAAGGGAGCCTTGCCAAGGTCGAAAACACAGGAGCTTTGAAGTCTGAGAGACCGGCTCTCAATGCTGGCTTTGCTGCGTGTATCCCAGCGTCGCCAGTGGAAGGAGGGTTGGTGTCCAGTGCCATTTTTGGCATTTTATGCAAGTCCAAGAAGAGAGAGAGAAAGCACTATTATGGAAAAACAGCTCGTTTCCCCCATTTCAGCCTTCGAATCCTGCAGTTTCCATTCTTCTCTGTCCAGAAACACTCTGTGGCCCGATGCCTCTCCTTGGCTTTACTTGAGTGTGGCTGTAGAAGGAGGCAGGGTGGGAGAGAATGACAGGGAGGGGAAATGGAAGACCAGTGAGATGCTGCCAGACTCTCAGCCATCTATCTGGAAGGCTTTGGAGACAGTCTGGCCAGGCCACCTCCTTCCCTGTCCATTGAATACCCTGCAGCATGGACAGGGAGTCGCTCAATCATCACACCCTTGGGCCAATCTCTCCTATGTGGCCTTGAGGAGGGGGCCCTGACCTGTGAGCTTTCATCTGTGTTGGTGAAAATATTTGCTTAGAAAGATATTAGGCCTCCAAGGTCTTTCCCCCCTGACTTGCCTGTGGCCTCCAAGGTCCTTCCCCCTGACTTGCCTGTGTTGGCTGGCTGTCACATGGTGGTATCATTTTTAGACACTGAATGAGAAGCATGTGTGACAGAGCCCGGAGACACACGCAGGTTCCACATCGCCATGGCAACATCCAACGTGCACTGTGGGTCCTCTTGAAGGAGAACGCTCTACTTTAATTATTACATGCAGTTTGAAAACATGAATATTTATACAATTAGAAACTTGGAAGCATAGCACAAATTCTTTGTGTTTGGACTCCGACATAGGCATTTCTTCCTGCAATCTGGTCTACGAATGCAGGCTGAAAGATGAAAACCTGTGGCAGCCTTGAAGTCATTGGTGCCAGAGAAAACTCCCTCAAAATTGGCCACGTGAGATAGAATTATCTGTGGGTCCTGTGCCCCTAAGGTGCTTAGATTGTCTTCTTCATTTCCAGTGTCACTTGGGTGACGGTGAGTAGGTGCTTACGTTATTCACAACTTTTGTTCTGTTCAGTTCTGTGTGAAGCAGATAAGAACACAGGAAAGAAATACGTGGCTTATTAGAACTTTTGAGTCGTGCTCTTAAGGTTGTAAAGTCAGTCTTATTATAATCTCCTCTTAATTGCTTTTTCATGTTTTCCTCTTTGGGCTCTAATTTTTCAGTACAAAGATAGATCTTCTGAACATTTCCAAAAATTAACTTAACTCATGTCAAATGAGTAAAACTTATCCCCTTCATTACAAATGTACACAAACACACAAAACTAAAGTTCAAAGTATGAATCATTCTGAGAATTTTGAGAATATGGGACTCCTCTCAATTTGTTCTCATGAACTTGTGGCTTTCATTGTAGACAGTGAAATACCACATTGCACCCCCCCAAATATGTAATTCCTGTGTGCTAATTAAAGAGGAAAATATTAAACATCTACCTGCATAATACAGCCATCCCACCCAGGGGTGTTTTTCACAGAGGGGGAAAAAAAATCTGTGTCCATACCAAAGAAAGTTGAGAATCTGTTAATGGTTTTATTTTTAAATTTCTAGATGAAAGTAATTAAGAGACTTAGTTATTTTCTAGTTTTATTGTTTTACTAGTTGTTCCTTTATTATTGTTAAAATAAGTTTATCTAAGTTCTTGTAATAAAAGCTATCGGACTTAGTAAAAATGGTTGCATAGGCTTTAAGACTAATAAAGAGCCTTACATCGAGAGTAATTTCTTACATTAACAGTAACTCCACATCTTGATGAGAACCAGGTTGGTAATATTATTTAACATGAAAAAAGAACTGTAAAAGCCAGAAAGCTTTTGAGAATCCAGGTTGTGCTGCTACTTGTAACTGACCCTCAGTAACAGGACAGCATCTGCTAATTCCTCTTTTCTTCCACATAAGAAACTTACTTTTCCATTTAGGGGGCCCGTTCTAGTGGTGGGGTAACACCAGAAATACTTTTGCTAGATCCATTTCCTACTTTCATTTGAAAGATAATTTCAGAGGAGGGGGATATTTTTTTCAGGCACCAAAAGTTAGAACTGGGAATCTTTCCAAGACTTTGCTTAAAAACGTGTGTTCCTTACTTTTTATAACATATTCATTTCCATCGAGACAATGAAAATAAAAAGCAGAAGCGTGAAACAACACGTCGAACCTGGTTGCGTTCATTGCAGTGCCATATTTGTTGAATTAAGGGACTGCATTTTCTGGGAAGTGACATCATTCTTTACGATGTTCAAAGTGGTATCCAGGTATCCATCCCTGTGCAACCTGACAGCAGCGGGGACCTCTCACGAGGCCTCAGGAGAGGGACTTAATGCAGACTTTTAAACACTCTTTTGTACGCTGCATGAACAAACCCCCCATCACTGGCCCTTAAGTATGGCTTGGGGTTCAATCAGCAAAGAAAAATGACCAGGTGGTTTGTTTCTCAGTGAGGCCTAACAGTGGCAACCAGTGGTCGGATAGGATGATCTCAATGTCATTTGTCCTTCACTGCCAGCTGTTCCTGCTCATATTGGTATTTTCCAGTAGCAGCAGGGGGAAAAGAAGCCCAGGCTGGGGAGAAGACCACACTGTAGGGTGGCTGGCACGTGTAGCTCCCTGGGTCAATGACCATGCGCTACTTCAGGGACAGGCTCTTCCAAGTTGGACAGGAATGTTGTGGTGGAATCCTCTCCATCCCACCCACCTGCCTGGGCCAGGTTGCTGCTCTGGGCGAGCTTAAGAAGATGGGAAGAGGGATCTAGATTTGAGCCAATAGGCCAACACCCAGCCTGGCATCCATCCTTGTAAAACATCTAGTCTTCCTGGGCGTAGACCCAATGTTATGGGAGACACTGGCATGCTCCGTCCTCAGAGGGCATTTTGCTTTTACTTAAGACATCAGAGAAGCCTGGGACCCTTTTGAGGAGTCTAGTCAATGAAATGCTTTGCAAATACTTCAGGGATAAAGGATTAAAACGATTTCTGGAGAGCATGAGAGTACCCAGGGGAGCGTTTTCGCCAAACCTTGACAGAGAAAAAGTTTTCCCAAGGAGGATTTTAAGCCGCGCGGTGAGCCAAGCGGCAGGAGAGGCGTGGTGCGGGCAGGGACCGGGCTCCAGTGGCACCAAGGTGTAGGTGGGTGGCGCTGACGAGGGAGGGCGGTCTCAGGCTGAGCCCCTCCTTGCCCTTACCTACGTCCCGGGGAATGCAGAGCAGCTGCTCGCCATCCACTCCACTCCAGGACTTAATCTGCCAAGTTTTTCTGGGAATGAAATAATCCTGATTCCTTCAGACTTTCATCATGGTATGTGTTTCCTGGCTCTCCAATCATTGTCACCGAGTTCTTCTCCGTGGCTCCCCATCGCAATGACAATGGGGAGCTCCACAAGGGGCTAGGAGGTCCCCTCCTGGAAACACGGTGAGACCTTCTTGCATCCCTGGAAGCCCAGCTCAATCAATGCACAGTCTTCATCAGGTGGTCTGAGTTTGGTAACTGGGCTTAGCGGAGAGTCGCCTAAACAAAGGAAGTCACCACTTCCAATGAATTTGAAGCACTTTTCAGAAGGAGGACATGTTAGCAGGTCCTGTCTTTGCCTTCTGCATCCCTTGTGTCTGTCTGCTCTCTATGGACAATGGAGTGCACTGGTTTCAGTTGAGGTCGGGTGGAGTGGATGCTGGTGGCATTCATTCTTCACCCATTCATACACTCAGGGAGCCGTTCTGACTCTGTAGCACGCCTGCGGTCCTGAGATGGAGAGAGGCGCTAATACATAATTATACAGACAAAACAGGTGCCATAAAAGAAAGACGAAGTCTGCCAGCATGTATAGGATCAGGAACGGTGCTTGGGATGAGCTGAGACTGGGGGAAGCACGGGTTGCCCTCTGGAGGAAGGGGAGGACAGCTCCCTGGACCAATGGGTGACACCCAAGAACTGCACCCTGTGTGGAGGAAAGAGCTGCTCAGAACCCTCACTGGGTAGCAGAGCTCAGTGGCCTCAGTTCGCATTCCCTCCTTTCCACTGCCGGGCTTCCTGTGCCTCCCTCACCAGCTATCAGACGCCCTTAGTCGAGTTCCACTGTGTCCTGATCCTCCATTAAGGGGTCTGCACTTTTCCTGATTAAATAACAAAATTTTGTGTTGAGTTACATCATCCTCAATTTCAGAGCTGAGCAACTTGGTTCATAAAATAAAATGGGGAATTCCAGGTCATCTTCTCTCTAGTCTTTTGATCCAACTCAGGTGAGCACGGATGGCTGGAACTTCAGAGCTGTGGCTTTTGCGAGTCTTTGGAAGGATATTTCTGGGACGTTGGCATATGTAGCTAACCCAAAGAACTGCTGTTTAAAACTCACCTGATTCCTTAGTGCTCCACTTTGGTATGCGATCGGAGGTAGCATCAGGCTTTCACCTTCAAATCTAGTCTTCCTTTAAGCCAACACCTACTGAATCCTCCCTGAGCCCTGCAGACCTAGCTGTGTAGACATGTGTTGTCAAAGATGCACACTGCTCTTTTTCCTGCGTGTGGGGAGTAAGTGCTCAAGTTCCTCAAGTTTCAAGACCATTCCGCTGACTAGGAAATGGGGATCGCCATGCATTTTCTCCCCGATTCTGGCCTCCCTGCTGATCCCCTTGGTCCTGCAGGTCTGCTTTGATCTGATCTGCTGGTAATCAATGCTCCCTAAGTTCCTGCCTGATTAGTTGAGATTTCCCAAATTCCTGCCTTTCCTTGGATTCACTTGCCTGCCCTGACTGTCCTCCGCTGCTTCAATGTCTTAGCCTGGAGCCCTGATTGATTGACAGTGCTTCCAATAGCCACCCTTCAACACAGAGTGGATATTACATTCTCCTGGTGCCAGGCAGAGTGATCATTTGATGTCTATCAGATCAACAGAAGAGGGAGAATGCAGAAAACTCAAGGAAAGAGAGAATACGGTATATACAGTATAACAATAGGCAGAGGATGAGCTTTCTCTTCAGAAGAAGGAATTATGGTGTGAAGGAATTTTCGTTTTCATTGGCAGTATTTTTGAAGGGTGTTAAGTGAGATGTCTGAGGTAGGGAAAGGATTTACACAAACCATTTGTTGAGGGAAGAATGCATTTACTTATTTCAAGTGGATCCATTCATCCTCCTACCTTGAGCTACTGGAATCTCAGATGATACGGAGACACGAATTTGATCTAAACAACTCCTAATTAGCCAGCTTCCCATTACCGCTCTCCTGCTCCCGGCCCCACCAGGAGATGGAATAGCTTCATCTCTCCTCCCAGTCTGATTGCCCCAACATCACAGCCACGTCTGAGCAGTGCGTTGATCTGTCTCTCAACTCTGGAACTGTCTCTGTAATCTGCTGACCCTGGGCTCCCCTTCATGGTCCGACTGCCTCTCTTACTTACTTTTGAACTTCATTAGATTGCCTACTCTGATAGTTTTCCCTTTTGCAAAAGTACGGAAGAAATTAAACATAAATAATATTTCCTCTTGGTAGCTGTAAGGAGTTTGCCACACTGAAAAATCAGAGGGAACTGTCCTCACAAGACTACTCTCATTTCAGACACCAACTGCAAGTTTGGAGATTCCCCCAAATCACCCTCAAGTTTGATATCTGCTCTCATGACTCTGAGAGCTCAGGGAGGAGTAGACCTGGGATTGCAGTTATACGGTATCAAAAGGAGGCCAACTACATCCAGCCAAAGGAAGAGATGCAAGGACAGACTCTGGGAGGGACAACCTCCTGTTCCCTTCCCTCTGTGGACGCCTGGGTGGCACTGCCTCCTCCTGGCCACCAGGTGAACAGTGTTCAGAGTGCTCGCAAGGCAGGAAGCGTGTCTGACCTTCAGCATCCGAGGTTGTCCTGGAGGTCACATCACACAGGTATGATTGATTGAACCATTGCCAGGTCCCCAGCCCCTCTTCCTCCCTGGAGGTTGGATTGACACCAGGTGTTCCAAGGGGTCCACAATGAACCACCTCACTAGCATGAGCTATCAGGAGAGGTTGAATGTCCAATAAAAACACCAGACACTCATCATGTAGGAATCCCGAGGGTGTAGAGGTGACCCTTTGTGAATAAGGAACAAGGCCTGGCCTATCTTTGGCCTGAGGCCAAATTCATTATTGCAGAGCACTTGAGACAAATTTAAAAACTTTCCTTCTTTAGTCTAGTACATTGATATGACATATTAATATATTTTATATATCTATTTGTACATTTGTATACTTTGCAGTCAAGGTTTGGATCCGGAATGTTCCCTGTTTGGATCCGGAATGTTCCCTGCCTGTGTACTTGAAAATTTGATATCCTCTGCAGCCATGTACAGAGCTGGGAAATGATTGGATCACTGTGGTGCTAATCTCATCAGTGGATTAATCCTCTTGACTACAGGGGCTACGGAAGGTAGAGGAAACTCTAGGAGGCGTGTCCTAGTTGGGGGAAGGGGCCTGCCCTGAAGGATGTGTCTTGTCCCTGGCTCTCTCTTGGTCTTTCTCTGTTCCTGGCTGCATGAGCCACTTCCCTCCACCATCCCTTCTGCCATGATCGTCCACCTTGAAAGGAACAAGGCTGTGGCCATTTCTCCCCTGATTCTGCCCCCTCCCCACACCCTATTTTTTATTCTAGATCATTAATTTCCTTGTTAGTCATGGTCAAATTAGCCTGTGGGCTTTCACTATTTAAGGGCAATTCCGCTGCTACTAGTTCTCTCTCTCTCTCTCTCTCTCTCTCTCACTCTCTCTCTCTCTCTCTCACCCTTAAGGGCAGACACTCTGCTCATCTACTTAATAAAATCTCTTGTGTGAGTCCCCATGTCTGGAGAACTTTTCTGGGTGCCTTCATTGGTGTCATGACTCGGATGGGCTCTTCTATGGCCACTTAGGTGGGTGGTATCCCACCTGATGCCCCAGACTCCCGGAAGGTGGTCTCACCTTCCATTTGCCTGGACGCTTGGTTCCACATCCACCACTGGCCTTCAGATTGGCGAGTTTTCCCCTGGGTTGACTTAAACGCTCCTCTGCTGACCTGAGATGCAGCCATTGATCATCCAGTGTCCTCGAGGTGGCTGAGGAGTGGGGTTCCCCCAGCCCCGACTTTTACACTTACGACTGGCCCCCTTAGTTGACCTTTTCTGACGGGTGGGTCCCCAATCTTTATGCTAGAGATTCTTTCTCTGGGTTGAGGCTCCTCTTCATTCTCCCTCTTGAAAATCCTGGCACCAGGTCCTCAACGCCCTCGGCTTTTGCCCGGCACACATGACAGGGATGATGACTCCCCTCATTGTCTTGCCTCCTGGTCTCCAGCCAACTAATCTGTGGCCTTGGGACTCCTTGGGCACTGACTTGGTTGTATCAGTCTCCACCATGGAATCTAGGCTTCCCATTCCGGCAGATTCTTCCTTGGGGTGTCTACAGAAAATCTTAAACCCCTTCACCTGGTCCTTGACCTAGAGCCACCAAAACTAATTCACTTGTGTAATGGTATTTGGCCATAGTATCTTGTAGATAATCAATCCAAATGGCCAATTAATAGCACCTGTGAGCAAGCAGAAAAGTAAAAAGACAGTCCGTCCTTTTTTTTTTTTTTTTTTTTTTTTTTTGCCGGGGATTGAACCCAGGGCCTTGAGCTTGACAGGCAGGCACTCTACCAACTGAGCTATATCCCCAGCCCTGTCCTTTTTTTTTTTTGAAGTAATAAAAGGAAACTCTTTATTGATACTAGAATAGTAGGAGACTCTTTTCTGAAGTGTAATGTATTCTTTTTTTAAATTTTTAAATTTAAAAAAAATTTTTACTGACTTCATTTTGATTCATTGTACACAAATGGGGTATTCTTTATCTTCAAGCTTTCTCTTTCTTGCACACTGAACCTGATCTTTACTCTTCCTGCAAACCTGAACACCTCCTTTTTGCTTCTTCTCCCCCTCCTGATCCCTCCTCCTTCTCCAGCTTTGACTCAGCTAACAAACTGAGGCCGCCATTTGTTTGTTACCTTTTAGCTAAAAAACTCTGAAAGGCCGCCATTAAACCCATTAATCATGATAAACTTCAGGAAGTAATACAGGACAAAACTGAAAACCCATCCACCTTTCTGAGTCGCCTCACAGAGGCCATGCTCAAATATACTAAACGGGACCCTGAAACTCCAGAGGGACAACAGCTACTCGTGACTTATTATTTTTCCCAAAGCTACCCAGACATAAAGGCTAAATCGAGGCAGTTGGACAGGGGGCCCCTTGCCCCACAGTCAGAGGTTCTAGCAGTGGCATTCAGGATGTACAATGGAAGGGAAGAAAAAAAAAACCCAAAACTAAAATACCAAATGCTAGCCGAAGCTTTTCAGCCAATTTGACCGGCCCACCCAGCCACTACTAGGGACACCCGTGCTCCCAGAAGACCTTCAGGCCCACACCTCAAGTGCAGAAAGTAGGGCCACTGGGCATGAGCCTGCCCCAACCCCCAAGAGCCCCCAGGTCCTGTCCAAAATGCCACCAACCAGGATCGTCCTGATGCTCAGAGAAGTGCCAGGTCACCCTTGCCCCCTTCCCCTGTGACTTACTGGGATTGGCAATGGATAACTGAAGGGGCCCGGGACTTCTTCACCCAACCACCATCACTGCTCAGGAGTCCCGGGTGAGCCTTACAGTGGCAGGCAGGCAGCTCCCTTTCCTTATAGATACTGGACCCAGCTTTTCAGTGCTATGGGAGTTTTGGGGACCGACTTCCACTGCAAAATCCTCTATTTTCAGGGTAGAGGGAAAACCATACCACCCCCTACAAACCCCTCCAATAAGCTGCCATATTAGACAAATCTGCTTCATTCATTCCTTTTTGATAATTCCTATATGTCCCATTTCCCTTCTGGGAAGGGGCATCCTAACCAAATTGGGTGTCTCTATTTCCTTCTCACCCACCATGTGCCTCCACCAAGACTCCTCTGCTATTCCTGTCCTTATGATCCTGCAGGAATATGGAAGTCAATCTGAGTCTTCATATCCCTTTCCTCCCTCCCTTGTTGACCCCAAGGTCTGGAACACCCACACACCCTCTGTAGCCACATGCTCACCTGTACTCATTCACTGGAAGGACCCAACATCCTACCCAGCAGGCCCAATATCCCCTTCCCCAAAGGAACCTCTTAGGACTTCAACCAGTCATCCAGGATTTAAGGTAGAAAGACTCCTACACCCCACCAACTCACCTTACAACCCTCCCATCCTGGCTGTTAAAAAGCCTAATGGATCTTACTGTTTGGTGCAAGATCTCTGCATCATCAACTTGGCAGCTGTCCCCATCTTCCCCATTGTGCCCAATCCCTACACCTTGTTTTCCTCTGTCCCCTCCTCCACCATGTACTTCTCTGTGTTGGATTTGAAGGACGCTTTTTTCACTGTCCCTCTCCATCCTGACTCGCAGGATCTCTTTGTTTTCACCTGGACTGACCCTCTCACTGATCCAGGAATCAAAAAAACTTTCCTTTGGGGCTCCCACTGAAGTGCTCTCACCTCATCATCTGTCCAAGCTTCTTACTTATAAGGGTCTTCAAATTCTACTGCCATGTTGGGTGTTAGCCTTGCAAACTGCTCTCATTGAGGACTCTTCCATCTCCTTTAAGACATGCCCTCCTTTAAATCCAGCCACCCTCTTAACCCCCGCCCCCTGCCTTCCAACATACATGCTTCAGCAACCCAGAGCTGCCTTGGGACTCTGGAGGAGTTACTCCCCTGCCCCTCAGTGTTCAGGAGGGGGCCTTACACAACCGTACCTTCATATGGTTCACTGATGGGAGCTCTTCTCTCCATGAAGGGATCCCAAGGGCTGGATATGCCATTGTCTCCCTGGAAAAGGTTGTAGAGTCAGGACCACTACCTAACAACACCACCAACCAACAGGAGGAACTAATTGCCCTCACTCGTGCATTCACCCTCACAAAGGGAGAATCCTCACAATCTACACTGACTCCAAATATGCTCTTCACATTATCCTTTTCCATGCTCTATTTGGAGAGGGGCCTTCTTACCACCAAAGGGAACTCCATCGCCAACTCTAGCTACATCCTAAACCTCCTTGAGGCTGTCACCTCCCAGCAACCATAGGCCTGTATATTGCTGAGCCCATCAGACAGACCAACCATTCATCTCTTCAGGGAACAACAAGGCAGATGAAGAGGCTAACAGGGCTGCCCTGTCACCCATGCCAGCCCCCATCATGGCTCTCCATGATCCCTTACCTCCACCACCCCCCAACAGGGAGTTACTTTCCTACCTCCTCCGTCTATTCCACCCTAACCTTTCTTCACTCTTACAATTCACTAAGACCCAT
Organism: Glaucomys volans; assembly: GCA_020662805.1. Classification (NCBI taxonomy): domain Eukaryota; kingdom Metazoa; phylum Chordata; class Mammalia; order Rodentia; family Sciuridae; genus Glaucomys; species Glaucomys volans. Next base: position 91,635 of record JAJEJO010000718.1, on the reverse strand, counting down.
CTGCAACTATCCTCCTCTGATATCTCATTTCTGAAAGAACTCTCCTCCACATGTGAAGTTTGCCTATGAACCAATCCTACAGCTGTCAGGCCTCCACTTTTCCTACTCACCAGGCCCATGGCATCATTCCAGGGAAAAGACTGTCAACTTGACTTCACTCACATGCCCACAACAAGAAAATCTAAATACCTTTTGGTCATGGTAGACACCTTCTCAGGATGGGTTGAAGTCATCCCCAGCTCCAACAGAAGGGCACTAACCATCTCTACCTTCATCCTTCATGAAATCATTCCTCGCTTTGGAGTGCCTACCTCCTTCCAGTCAGATAATGGGCCTGAACTCATCTCTCAAATTTACCAACAACTTGGCAAGGCCATTGGGGTCCCTCAGCATTTCCATATTCCCTTTCACCCAACGTCATCAGGCAGAGTAAAACAAATAAGCCAAACTTTTAAAAATGTCTTAACCAAGCTTTCTTTAGAACTTAATCTTGACTGGGTTAAACTCCTGCCTCTTGCTCTTCTGCATCTTTGGTTGCTCCCAAAGAACCCTGCCAATATTTCCCCTTATGAGCTGATGTACAGTCGTCCCATCCTTCCCCCTGGGATAGTGCCCCTGCATTCCCCTCCTCATTCTCATATATTCATTCCTCCACTAAACCACATTCAAGCATTCTTATGGGGTTACACTGACTCCTCCCTGACTAGAGCCTTGTCTGGCCCCCTGGCTCAACATCTTCAAATAGGAGACCAAGTTCTTATCTCTCCTCCTCAGGAGGCTACAGCTCTTCTATCTTCCAAATGGCAGGGACCCCCTATGGTGATCCTAGCGATGCCAATGGCTGTCAAGGTGCTAGGTTTACCCGGATGGCTATACATTTCTTAGGTTAAGCTCTACTCTCAATCCAAAAACTCCTCTCCAGCTTCTACCCTCAGGTTTCTTCCAACCAACACTTGGCCACCCCAGTGGGGCCTCTCCACCTCAGGCTGAAGGCCATCAAGCCCTCCACCCGTCTTCCCATTCTGGAGGCCAAGGACCAGAACACCAAGGCACCAGACAACCACACCCAGCCATGAGGACTGGACTGCTAGCTACATTCTTGCCTCCCCTGCCATTCACCCTTTCTGCCATTTTCCTAACTATCAGATTTTCCCCCAATAGATCTGTCCAGCTTGTATTACAGGACTATCAGGACCCTACAAAGGATGAATCAGAGCCTGGCTACAAGGGCATTCCCCAGGGGAACTAACCAGTCCCCAACCCTGCCTACTGCAATGACCTCTCCCTCCCCTGAATCAGTTCTACACCCATGCCCAGCAGGAGGCAGTCACTGAAGATGGATCTTCTCCCATATGCCCAAAAGGGATCTTCTTATAAAAACAAAAATGGGGGAATGAAAGGAACAAGGCTGCAGCCATTTCTCCCTTGATTCTGTCCCCTCCCCACACACTATTTTTTAATCTAGATTGTTAACTTCCTCGTTAGTCATTGGTCCAATTAGCCTGCGTTTCACTATTTAAGGGTACTTCCCCTGCTATTAGCATTCTCTCTCTCTCTTGCCCTTAAGGGCAGACACTCTGTTCTTTTACTTATTAAAATCTCTTGTGTAGGTTCCTAGCATCTGGAGTGGTTTTCTGGGTGCTTTCATACATCACCTCAGGACTAAAGCAATGGACCTCCAACCTTGGGCTGAAACCTCTGAAACCATGAGTCAAAATAAATCTCCCCGCTTCAAGTCGTTCTTGTCAGGTGTTTTGGACAGGACATGACATAAGCTAATCCATATGGCAAATCACCTCTGCAGCTATCATTACATACACAATATCAGCAAACTTTCCTTAAGCCCCAATGCACCCAAATCTTTCATTTATTAGTCAGAATTATTTTGTTCCTTTATAGTTTGATATGATTATTTGAGAATCTGAGGTGAGTCAGGCACTGCTATAAATGTGATGAGAACAACATGGTTCCCTGACTTTAAGGATCTGCCCTTCTACTGAAGGAGATGGTGAGAAAAATCATAACACGATAAATGCCACTGTAGTCATGAGCCAGGTATGGTGGGAGCCAGTGTGAGCTCTTACATCGAATTCATGGTAGAAGGATAATTCTGGAAACCATCTCTCCTGTCCGTCACAGCATACATAGAGTGCTGGACAAATTCCAATATGAAAATCAAAGTTTAATTACAAAGTTGGCAATAAAGTTATCTTCCCCGTAGCTACTAAATGGAAGGTTCTGGTACATTTAATGACTCCTTTTATTTAACAAAAGAATCATGATCATATTTTTTCACCAACTGTCAACGAAGTCTGTTTGGACTATAGTTCCAAGGAACTGTATCTTGTTTCTAAGTCTATTCAGGGCATATGATGTAAATGGAATCAGCAAGCCATAATCTTGTCCTTTGCATGGTCTGCTTAAGAAAAGACAATCGAATTCTTGGTTCTGGTCATCTAGGTTTCTTGTATCATCTCATTAACTTCCCAAATACATACAAAACACTCCAAGAAATTGTATGTTCGAGATCTGAATGAAAAAGGAAGCACATATTTTGATGCTTGGTTAAATACAGCTGAGACTTACTGTGTGATTTTTTTCCTCTTCTTATTTCACGTGTTAAATCGTTAATATTATCAAGTCTTAAGAATACAATAAAGACCTTGAGGGAGAATGACAGGTGATCTTATGTACACAGATTTTGTTGAACACAGGAATACAAATGAATTTTGATAAAAATGCATCCTCCTAGAAGATTTTACAACCAGGCAAGATCCCGAGAGAACATTGGAGAGGATGCTCCCACAGGGCTCCGCATGTGTGAGCCCTTTCGATTCTCCCAGCAATGAAGTGGGCACCAGCCCTGTAAATTATTTCTTAACAAGATCTCGGAAGGATGTACTCTCTATTTTGGACTCAACTCAAGTCTCAAATATGAAGAAAAACCCTCCAGGACTCGGAAGTGAGGAGAAAGTTCCCTGAAGGGAGACACGGCTACATATGTGATGAGAACAACACGGTTCCCTGTCACTCTGTCCTCTGTTCTGTGTGCACTGGGGACGCGGACGCGGACACAGCTTGCTGAAGACTTGCCCTGTCAGCCCCCCGTGGAAGCTTGGAGAACAGAAGTGGATTAGGGGAGGAAGATAGCCCGGCTTACATTTATCTTTTCCCTTTCTCCCTCTTCAAGGGGTTGTTGCTTCTCAGCAGTTTTATGCTTTGGAAGCCACAGAACCTGTGGGAACTTCTAGCTTTCAGGCTTTAGGCGACTGGTAGCCACCTGGAGCCGGCTTACAACGGGCTGTCTCTGTACCGCTCCATCTCCTACCTGGATGTCACATGGCCCTGGCGTCCTGCTTCTCAGGGTCCATTCCTCTTGTTTGTTCTTGTTGACCTTGGCCTATGAAGGGGATGGGAGCAGTCACCAACTAGGAGAGCGACCTCTGTGCTGAGCTTCTGTGTTTTAAGCCAAGTCTTAACTGAGACTCAGGTCACGTGGAAGCTGGAGAGGATTTCCTGCGTCCTGGGGGAACCACCCGTTTAAAACCCCAGGCAGGGGTGCTGCGTGTCAGCTTACGCCAGGCAAGGCTGTTCTCTGTCTTTAAGTAGTAAATGAATATTTGGGCAATGGAAAACCATGGTTTCTATAGCTTTACGGAATGTTAGCATCCAAATCATTTTTAAAAATCTACCTTGTCTCAAATGTCATTAGAACTCCAAGTTTGTGCCAGGTTAACTGAACATTTGGATCCCAGACATACTGGAGGGATTGGGCCAAGTTTTAGGCAAACTTAGGTATTTCTTTATTTCAGGTAGAAAGTACATAAAACTTGATGGATTCTTGTACTCCGACCTAAAACCAACTAAATCTCTACAACTTGGCTATGATTTCCTTTGAGGTTTTATATATTTTTCAGTTCTAAAATATGAACACAGGTCAAATATGAAAGCCTCAATTTTAGCAAGAAAAATATTTATGAACTGAAAGTGGAAATGCTACAGAATTCCACAACGACAGAGTATTTGAGAGAGGTGACATTTCATGAAATATGTTCTCATTAAAAACATCATCTTCTCATGGAATTCCTACTAACAGATACTTCTAAGCTGCATTTTAATTTTTGATAGATTCCATAGAACTCTTCATTTTTCCTCTCCCTTTAATTTGAACCTCTTTTTTATTCTTTTAAAGCCCTCCTTTCATGGTGACTTAGGGGATTTCCCTCTAGGACTGAGTCAGAGGGCACAGTGAGCCAATCCAGGCAATGGTGACCTCCAGATTGTGTTCCTGGGGAACCCCTGTCCACCGCAGTCTCTGATCGAGGAGTAGCCCTAGCAACAGGCTCTGACCTCAGATGTGTTCTTGTGTAATAGTGGCAATGATGCCAGGTTAGGTAGCATTTCTTGAGTAATTATAGTTCTTAGACTTTTGATTGTTTAATTTCCACTTTGGAGAAGTTTATCGAGGTTACCAGCAAACACTCAATAAAATTCTGAAGACGATATTTGATTATAAATAATCATAGATGTTACACATCCTGTTTCATCATCTAATGGAGAGCTTTATGAAAAACTCATTACCTCATAAAAAATATTTTAATTTCATTTTGTAAAATGTTGTCCGTAATTTATTTTTACCATGTGTTACATTAGCATCTAAATCCATATGATGATGTGAACAGTCAGGATCCCTGGGTCTGCATATTACTTTCAGAGCTACCTTTAGTAAAATTTAAGAAAAACCAAGATGCTTAATATTGCATCTGCCACTCAGCTTCCACATGCACCTATTGTAAACACGTTAATTTATTAAGGTGTGACTGTGTCCAGACGCCACACCTGGAACTCATGGAGACCACGGTGCCTGACAGCAGCAGGGAGCAGAGGCTTCGCTGTGCCAGGCCTGCCGCTTCCACACTGAGAAGGGCTCGGCCAGGGGGTGCCTGCGTCTTCTCACCCCCTCTCTGCCGCTCAGCCCCGAGTCTCTGCAGTTAGCTGTGGTGGACTGTGTGGCATTCAGAGGCAGTCACCATGTGTTTGGGGGACAGACGGCAAGAGATTTGAAGAAATGATGATTTGGAAGATGAAGGAGGTTGGACAGAGTAAAAGGCGAGGTTGGGCCCAGTCAGCACTGCCTGCCAGATCCCAGGTGACGGGGTGCACATGTCCTTCTCTGGGTTGGGTCTGCACATGTGTAGTGTGCAGTGCTTGCTGACACGTGGGGAGCCAGCAGGTGAGGTTCTTGTCCAGGCCTGATGACTCAGACCAGGAGAAACCTATAATTCATCTGAAATCTCTAAGCACTGCATTTTTTTCTTATGGCTGCAAAAATGTGATAAATACTATAAAAGTTCGACTACATGTCAGATCTTGTCCTAGAGAAAAGAGCTTTATGATCTTAAAAGATACTTTTGCTTTTTTCAACCTACCAGTGCCTAGCATCATAGATGCGAGGGTCTCAAATTCATTTAAAAATATTGGCTTATTTAAATGAATAAAAGAAATACAAATAACCAAATTTCATATCTTTTTTTTTTTAAGTTAGGAATACATGTTACATACCACAACAGGGTAATCAATACAACCACCTGAGCGCTGAGTGGGGGTGACCAAAAGAATGATAACGTCATAAACCAGATTGCAGGCATGGTCGAAGTGTGGGTGGGGGAGCGAGGGCAGGAAGAAGAATGAGATCGGATTGGTTGAGGGTGGGTTGGGCTGGAACAATGGAAGGTTGAGGAGGAAGTTAGAGATGCAGGATCACAGTGCAAGACAGAGATGAGGACTGGCCAGAGACGCTTGCCTGTGGTCCCAGAAGCCAGCATAGTGCCATTTGCCTGCATGGAGATAGTAATTTCACATGTGCTAGCTACGTTAGGAATTCTAAGAAATGCTCTTCACACACCGCATGAGGCGGACGTTACCATGGCCTTAGGATATTGAAGGGACAGTGCTACCTGCAGAGACTTGGGTTCTATTTTAAAGCCCCCATCTAGGGTAATTATCATGGCCAGGCTTTGAATAATGTGCAGCCTCCTTTAGAGTGGCTGAGAGTCAGTGTTGGCAATGAGTGACTCAGCCGCTGTGTGCCTACCTTGGGGTTAATTATTAGGACACACTGCTGTGCCAAGACTTTAACAACTTAGACAGAGGGAGCCGAACCTGAAGTTCCAGGAGACACCGGGGCACCTCCTGGAGGCCACGTTGCTTACCAAGCAGGTTGTGGAATGCCTTTGCCTCTTGACATGACATCAAAATTTCAAGAGTAGAATTCTGAGGTCAGAATCAATGATGCAGCTGGATGTCAGTCCTTTGGCTTAAGAAAAAAAATCAGTCTCGGAGCCCTCCGCTGTGAGGGAGCAAACACTGAGGGGCATAAAACACATGGAGAGGTTTGGGAAGCAGAGTCTAGGCAGTCACAGCCCTTCCATAACGCAGGCTTCAGCCTCCAGCGCCTCTCCACCTGAGCTGAGCTGAGCGCTCCGCCATGCTTCTCACTGCCCATGGGCTGTTGGACACCAGCGTGGGCCCAGTGCTGCTCCCAGGTGAGCCTGTTCTTGGCCCCTGGGAGAGCATTCTGTGTCCCCACCCCACCCTGCTCCTTCTTTACACCTCATTTTTGGGCAGAGGGCATTGCCCACAGCCATGCAGAGCATGTGAAATCGGTGAGGAAGGGATGGTGACCCGGCTCGGGTGTGTGGGAAGTGGCTGCTGGGAAGGGAGGGAGGGGGCGGCGTGCGGAGTTAGAGTCTACAGTTATTTCTAGCTTTGAATTCTTTCCAAATCTCATACATTCACAGACAGCCCAGCCGAAGCCACAGCTGCCACGCATTTCCAACGGATCCCAGGGGCCTGGATGGGGTTGGAAGGCATTCCTTTGCTCTTACACATCAACACAAAGGAATTACCGTAACATCTGATATTTGGAAGTGGGATATTTGCCATCCTGACCTTGCCCCTAGCGGTCCGGAAGTAGGGGTCCAAGAATGTATTATCTCATGTGGCTTCTAAAGGTCACCGGGGGCCTGTGGGCGGCGTCCCCCAGACCCCAGCCCCCAGTGGCTCTGCGCTTGCAGAGGCTGCTCCTCGTGTGGACACGGTGGGCCGACACATGCTCCCTGGCTCGGTGGATGTCTGTCATGGGAAAGGCATGTTCCCCTGGAGGAATTCCCAGCTGTCAGTAATGTGCTGATGCACCGCAGCCAGTCACCAGAGGAGCCGCCAAGTAAACAGGGTGTTCACAGTGTGCAACTGCAGGGAGGGGGACGGCGCTCTGCCCACTCTGCACCTCGTAATGGGATGGACACACACCGCTTCAACTGCATCGTCTGTTTAGGGCAGCAGCACACAACACCATGGAAACGCAGAAGTCCTTTCTTTGGCTCTCTGGGCTGTTGATATGACGAGGAGAAATCTGGAATGAAGTGGGGTGGCGGGGGACATGGCTTCAGTGTTAGGAGCTGACTTGCTGGGAAGTGTCTTGGGTCATCCCAGCACCGAGGAGAAGAAACAGTCAGACCCTCAGAGGTGGCCAGGTGACAGAGCTGAGGCTTCACGAACACTTTCCAGCAGGAGTCGGCTTCGTTCTTCCTTCTTGCTAGACACGCAGGAGTCCACTCGGTTATCTCAGGGTGCAGGGTCCAGCCGAAGCTGTGCCACTGACCTCTGCGCCTGGAGAGGCTGCCCTGTCTGTGCACAGACCCAAGGCAGCAGTTGAGGGGGCCTCACCATCCACCGGTAGAATGGGTTCTCTGAACAACAGCGTCAGGGACCCTGCTCTGTGTCAGACCTCTGGCTTGCCTGAACGCCACCGGGGCTCTGGCTCTTGCTGGCCAGCCACGCCCAACCGTAATAAAGAGCACCTACTGTGCGCTTCTGTGTGCTGGCCTTCAGGTGCTGACTCCTCATTCTCACGCAGATCACTGAGCTGATGCTATTGTCATTATTACTATTTTAAGGACAGAAATGAGGGTCTGCAGAGGGCAGCAGGGAGGACAGCGGGTGAGGCCGAAAGCCTGACCTCAGGTCTCACGGAGGCGCGATCCCTGCACTTCACAGCCCCGTGACGCTGGTCGGCGTGTCTCAGGTGAAGTGAGATCTGAGTCTGTTCCGGCCTCACCTGGGAGTTTGTTCCTCTGAAACGTGACTCCTATTTCCTTGAATGGGGCCGACGCACCGAAGCAATCTGGGCATTCTAGGTCCTCGGTGGGACACTTCCTGCCCGCTGGGAGCCTGAGCTGAGTGGAGGTGTGGAGCCCCTGCGGTGGGTTCTTTGTGACCTGATTCTGATTTTTAGTTGTGGTGGCCGCACTGCTTTCGAAACACTGGCCAAGATGCACTGGCTTAGGCCCCACTCTTGTGTGTCGGGATGCTACACACACAAGTTTGGACACTCTTTCTATAGTTTTTATGCAGAAAAAGAAAGAGTTTCCAACGTAAAAATGAGTGGGGGCCCTTTGGTTGGCTCAGTCATTGCAGACCTGCCCCATACCACCTGGTGGAAGGCAGGGCCACACAGTGGTCAGGGCTCGGGTCCTGAAGTTTCATTACTCACCACCTGTGTGGCCTCGGAATATTTATTGCTGCTTCTGTGGCCGTTATCAAGGTCTGTATGGCAGGAGTAAAGGAATAATACTGTCACTTTTCTATTTGGCTTGTTGCTGGGGTGGAAGGGGAGGCTCTTTGCAAACTGCGTGGCCAGTGTTCACAGGAAGGCCCTGGAACCACCCCTCTGGGCCCTGCTCCTTGCTGGGCCTCTTGCAGCTTTTCAGCAAGGTCTTCGCCCAGTCGGGTGTGGGGCACGGCTGCGCGTCCTCTCCCTGGGCTGCCTCGTGGGCTCCTGGCAGCCAGGTGTGTTCTGGGCTCTGTGGTGCCCTCGCTGGCTGCCCGCGTGGCAAGCCAGGTCCTCACGACATCTGACCCTTGCTATTATCATCGACATTATTATTACTGCTGCTATTATTGCCGTGTGTGTTCAACTCAGATACCATTCTTTAAAAAATCTTCTAAATGCTGCGTAGTTACTGCAAAGCTTACAAAATATTTGACTCCTGGTCACAGAAGTTTCTGACAGGCTGGTGGGAACCTCAGAGCTCGGCAAGTTCAACCTGTGTGAATCATAAAACAAGAACTTGAAGGCGAGCCGATGTCAGGTGACCTAAGAATTCCCAGGCGGCAGCTCCAGACCTGGGAAGCAGGCCTTGACCTGGTCCCGGAGTGCTCTCTGCTGTGCTCCGCGGAGGCTAACGGGGGCGGTGGGGCTTGACCCCTCTGGACCCCTCGTCCACCCCGCTGCTCGTCCCGCCAGGCCTGTCTCCAGCCTTTTGCGGTGCGGCATTTCCCTTCTGGATGATAAGATGCGCTCGAGGGACAGCCGTACACGGGGGACTGAGAGGTGGAGTCTGTCGTCAGCAGCAGGGAGAGCCGCTCCTCCGGGCTCCTCGGGAAGGCACCTCCCGTCAGCCCTGTTAGGAGTCCTTCCCTGGGTGTGGGATCTGCAGAACCAGGGGGCTGTAGGATTCATCCACCAAACACTCACGCAGCGGCTGCAGTATGGTAAGGAATGTGCGCCGAGGGCGTTTCCAGATCTTTTCAAGTCGCACCCTTCCCCTCAGGGAGCTTACTGTCCATCTGTCCACGAGTCAGCAGGAGTTTGCCCTGGGATCGGTGACACAGCAGAGCAAGGTGGAAGGTGCCTCGCAGCCTTGCCGCTCAGTGGCGTTGGGAGCCCCGTCCATTCCGCAGGAGAGCTGCGGACACCAAGTCCACGCCCTGTGTCTTGCTGCCGTGGCCTTTTACACCGGTGCGAGCTCTTTGGCCAGAGTAGCTATTGTTATTTGTGCAGACAAATCAAATCAAATTTTTGGAACTATCTTGAGACAGGTTTCCTGGGGCCAGGGGCATGTGATATAGCAAGGAGCATGATTGATTGCCAAATGTCTACTGAGCTGTTATTATGTGAAGAGACTCATTGAAAGGGTAAGTATGCCAGACACAGCCCCTGCCTGGGAACTTGTACCGGGCTGCTGAAAGTGGAGTGTGTCTCTTATGGCGAGAGAAGTTCAAGGGCAATCCAAGGTAAGGGTTTCCTGGGAGGATATCAAGAGCTGCAAGGCTTCCAGACGCCAGCTTCTCCTTGGAACCAGTCTGATGAGTATGGTGATTACAACTGTGATTTGCCCAAGATCTCCCAGAGATTTAGCAAAAAATGTCAGATGTGAGCATGCTTATTTTCTCCTTAATCTGGTGATTTTTGTCATGTTAGGACATACGTATTTATACTGATTTAAATAGATCAAGTGCAATTTAATTTTACTTAGATTGCAATGGCTATTTGCAGTTGTTTTATTTACAAATGTGCTCAATCTGGTTTCTCTCTGGATTATTTATTTTGGGTTACAGAAAACAGGGCAAGAAGAAAACTTCCTCTAATTTGCATTTAAATTTTTCATTTTCTATTAAAAAATTTAGAAATTTTTTATTTTTTGCTACATGAGTAATAAATATTAATTACACAAAACTAGGAAATATGGATAAAAATAAAGAGAAAATCAAACCCAATGATAATCCCAATCTCCAGAGAGAACTATTTCTCTATGTGTGGGTATATACAAATTCAAAATTCACCTTTCTTTGCAAGAAAAATTGGATCACATTTAACCTACTCTTTTGTATGACATGAACATTTTTGATATAAGTATGTTTACAACGTCGTTTTTATTGGGATAGCCTGTTTATTCATCTATTTTTGAAATTAAATTATCTTTACTTTCTGAATACTTTGAGGACAACTTTTCTCCTATAAATGATTGTGCAATGACTGTTTGCATAATTGCCTATTTACCCTGATCATTTCCCTTGAGTTTTCACAGGCAGAGTTTCTGGGGGGCAGGATGAGCCCATGTGCAAGACCTGGAACACCAGGAGCCCCCAGTGCTTTCTTTCCCATCCCAGTTTCAAAATTCATAGTTTGTGCCTGGCCTGCAGGACTCCACGGTCTGGAAAGGTAAGTAGGTTAACTTAAGGAACAGCAGCGACAGAGCCTCTCCAGCTGGAAAGACAGAGTCACGATGGTTTAGTGGCCACTCAGCAGGGCTGTCGTCTCCTGAAATAGATTAGATGTTTAGACAGGCGGCATCAATTAAGCAGGAGAAGGTAAGTACTTGAGATCTGTGGCTTTATTCCATCTGTCAAAGACCAGAGGGCAATGACCTTAAATCTAGCAGTGTCTTCAGTAAGGGACTTTGGTCTCATACTCCTTGGTTCTTGCTGGAGATCTCTTGACTCCCATTTGCTGAACCTGGTACTGTTCAGTCCTGTGCTGCAACAGCCTGTCCCTTCAGATGTCAGACAGCAAGTGTCCTCACTGCTTAGGGACACCGAGATGCTCTGCTCCTTAAGGTTTAAACCTGCTTCCTGGGTGTGATTGCTTTTTAATATGATTAATGAAAGAATAAATGATGGTTAAGCTCTCTTTTAAATTTGCTGTACTGAAAGCTACGAGATGTATGTGATGGAAATACTAAATTCAGTGAGGTTTGCCTCTGTTTTTAAAAGAAAAAGTCAACATTCTATTATAAAAATAATTTCAGAAAGAATGCACTGTATGCGTACGTATGTGCATATATATGCATACATCCATACATATGGAATCCATACATATGTAACCTTTTTGCAGTCTTATCTTCTGACATTTTGGTGCCGTAAGTAGTATGTGCTCTTTGGTTTTCTTGGATGAGAAATAGTTTAACCAGATGCAGAGGCACATGCCTCCAATCCTAGCAACTTGGGAGACTGAAGCAGGAGGATTGTTAATTTGAGGCCAGCCTCAGCAACTTAGCAATAGAGCACCCCTGAGTTCAATCTCCGGTAGCAAATTTTCAAAAAATAGAAAAAAAGAAATCATCAATAACCAATTTCAAGCATGTTGCATTTGGATGCTTTGAGATAAAGGTCCTTTGTGAGAATAGCAGTACAGATTTCAAGCACGATGTTTGTGTGTAATATCTAACCCCTAATTGTGCTTCTGTAGCAATCTAAAAATTCAAGGGAAGATTTTTAAATACAGGATTGTTTTGTACCATTTGTGATTTGTAAATTACTGTAAAATATTTTCAAAGGTAAGATTTTTCCAGTTAAGTATTTGATCATTTAAGTAAATGTTTTTAGAATTTCAGATTATACAACTTAATTCATAATGTTTTCAATAAATACATGAAATTATTTGGTCGTCTTTATCAAATCTCTCCAGTACATGTTAGTTCAGTTTTTAAATAGGAAAATTATCAATTTTCAGTTTTTATTTTCTGCTTACAAATTCAGCTTATTTTGACAGCTGGATTATTTTAGAGTAGCTCTAGAAACAATGAAAGTTTTATTATTGTGTTTTTTGAATAATGCAGATTTGCCTGTTATAAATACACTCATCTCATATGAGATAATATAATTATGTCAGATAAGCCTCGTCACTTCAGTAAGAGAAGGACATTGTAGTCCTTGAATACAGGACAGGTGCCTGCTGCCTGGATGATCTCTGGCTCTAGGAGGATGTGCTTCCCTGAGGATGTGTGATTGCATGTGTGCAGGGCCCTGAGCACCTCTGGGCAGGTGGACAGCTGTGTCCCTTGCTCTTGGTACTCTGTGCAACACAGGTGCTGGCTATGCATGATGGCTTCCCTCTGCTTCCTTTCTCACCCCTCTTCCTCAAAGGACAGCTAAGGCCCGTTCCTCCAGGACACTCTCTCTAATTAACATCTGGTCACCTTCTGAACTCCAAGATAATCCTGGGTCCTCTCAGTCACTCACCACTTTTGTGATCACCCAGCTCCTATTTTTAAACAGGATGTGCGTCCATGCCTCTTCCCTTGCTAAACTATAGACACGGAACTAGGGCCACGTCTCACCTAGACTGTTCCCTGAAACACTCTGCAAAGTAGTGACATACCTGAGCAATTCCAAATAAATAAACTCCCAGGGGGAATTTTACACCAATTCCTTAAGAAATAAGCAGAACTGTTTTTCTTTCCAGATGTTTAAAATGTGCATTTAAAAAATAAAGCACATTTATTTTATCACAGATTAAGCATGCTTAATCTGAAAATCCAAAACCCAAAATGCTCCAAAATCTGAACTATTTGGACAACTGACATGAAGCCACAGTGGAAAATTCCGTACCATAAAACTTTGTTTCATGCACAAGATTATTTAAAATATTCTATAAAATTACTTTTAGGGGATGTATGTAAAATATGTATGAAACATAACTGAATTTAATGTTTAAACTTGGGTTTCATCCCCAAGACATCTCAGTATATATATGCAAACATTCCAAAATCCAAAAAAATCCAAAATCTGAAATGTTTTTGTTTCCAAGCCTTTCAGAGAAGGCACACTCCACCTGTCATGGGGATAGAAGGTGAGCTAGGAAGGGATGGATCTGAGCCCTGAAGTAGTTGTTGGAGGTTTGCTCTGTGTGTGTTGTGTAGACCCTTTTGTACAAGAGCACCTCACATACCCCTCTCCCTATGCATGTGCAGTTACCATGAAGTCCATTCTACAACTGGGGAGAAGGGAGAAGGGTTCTCTGAGGAATCAGAGTCCAGAGACTCGGTCTAAGGCGCTGTGTTAGTCTGCTTTGCATTGCTGTGACAGAAATATGAGACAAGAACCACTTAGAGAAGGAAAGGTTTATTCTGGCTCACAGTTTGAGATGTCTCAGTCCATGGTTGACCAGGTCCATTTCTCTGGGCCTAAGGTGAGGCAGAACATCATGGAGGAAGGAATGGCAGAGGAAAGATGCTCAGTTCCTGGTGGCCAGGAAACAGAGAAAGTGAGGAGCTAGGGAGAAAAATTAGTCCCAAAGGAATGCCCCCCAGGGACCCAATTCTTCCAACCCCACTTGCCTACAGTTACTACCAGTTAGTCCATTCAAATTATTAAGTCATCCAATGGATTAATCCACCAATAAGATTGCAACTCTCATAATCTGATTCTTTCACCTCTGAGCATCCCTGCATTGCCTAACATGACCCTGCTGGGGCACTTCATCTTGAAATCTTCACAGGCAAAAGTGTAAATAGTAAGCAGAGACTTTGGGGCAAGAACCCAAAGCTGTTTAACAGGACAAATAAAAGCTCTTAGCCATGCTAATATTGTTTTATTTATTTGTTACTGAGCTTATTCCAATGAGGTGAGGCCATGCTTTAAAATCTCTTATATGTTGAACTTGCAAAGCCCTGACACTCAAGGTTGATACTTCAGCAGTTGATCCTAATTCACATGTTGAGAATCTTACAGCGGGTCATTCCATAGCAGATTCTTTACTTGGTCTTTCTATAGGACCACTGGATGTTGATCTGGAGAGGATTCTAAGGACAAGTTTGTTCTGGAAAGCCATTCTAGGCATTCTCAGACTCTTCACAAAAATATGCAGTTCAATGCTCTTGTGAAAATGAGGAGCCTGCTATAAAAAATCACTTCGTAATGATTGCTAATATTAATATTGCTATTACATTGGCTTTGTAGGCAGTCCAGCCAACACATTCAGCCACTTGGTCATCGTATCTGATGTGAGGGACAGTGACTGTTGTAAATGATGTTCATTCCTCATTATTGTAAGTCCCATTTGTTTTCAAATGAGGTCTGACTCAGCCAATCTTTGTCAAGTAATACTTAAATTGTAATGTTTTATACAATTAAGCGTAGCCTTGTACCAGCATGGCTTAAAACCCAACACCAAGTAGCAATGAAATCAAACCCGTGAAGAAAGAAGGTGACAGTTGCAGAAAGATGTCATCAGAGGCTAGACCAAATGAACTGACAACAATTTCCCACCAAATGCAAACATCCCTGACTTCAAAGAAAAATCTGCTTCATAATGTAATAAACATACCCTTCCCTGGAGCAGGGTTGATAATTAATGCCACAAACTCTTGGTTAGAAATACATGAGTTCGGTCATAAATGTTCTCATGCATTTTAAATGTCAATGAAATGAATAGCCTTTATTATTTTAGAATGATAACTTGTTCCCAGACACTGCTACTTTGCAGGGGATGATGACTGTTTTGGCACATAATGAAGTCTTACGGGAACAGGCCTGAAGCATTTGAAGACACGCCCTCGGCTCTGAATCAATGCAGCGGGGCAGGAGGAACACGCGTGAGGAAGCCCATCCCATCCCTGCTTCCACTTGCACTCCCATAAATCCATCCATTTTTTTTTTCTTTTAAAAGAACAATGTTCCTCTTTCTTTGGCTGTCAGGGCCCAGGTCTCTGCTCATGATCACCTATGGTTTCTAGACACAGCTTTTTCTTGCTTCTTAGAAAACCTCCAGATCCGCATCTCAGGGCTCAGATTCAAGATGGTGGATCAGAGGCATCCAGTTCCTGCTTGCTTCTCCATGAGATAGAGTCAGGAGGGCAGGAGAGCCGCTCTGGTCAGGTGGATAGTCTTCTATCCATCCAGGTGGGAGAATGCAGGAGTTCAACATTGGACGGAGACTTGGATAAACCCAGGGCTTTGGGGTGGTGGATCCGAGGGTGAAATGGAGTGCCCCAGCACAGGTCCTGTGGCTGCATGGCAGAAGGTGGAGAAGGGTGCACAGTGAGAGTCCCCGTGACTTCCCCTGGCCCAGGAACCAGCAGCTTGTGGAAGTGCAGTGTAAGCAGATGACAGACTTGGGATCTGGTAGCCAACTGGCTGGCAGAGGGCCTGTGCCCTTCTTGGCATATCCTCATGGTGCTGTTCCAGAGACCTCCCTCAAGAAGGTCTCCTCGGATCCTGTGAGTTAAAGGCCCAGCATCTTCTGGTCCTGGGTCCCCACATCTGCACTGGCATGTCAGATCCGCAAGGGTGGGGGTGCTCTGACCCAATCCACCGAGAAGAGCATGCAGTGGGAAACCCTCCGGGATGCCTAGGGAGTGGGGGAGGCATCCCCTTAAACACCAGGGTTCAGGAAGCCCACTGCAGAAGATGGGGTGGGGGAGGATGGGGGTCAGCAGGATCTTGCTGCGGCCCTCAGTATGGGAGCACAGAGGGCTGGACAGCGAAT
The DNA here is from genome assembly GCA_020662805.1 of Glaucomys volans. Taxonomy (NCBI): domain Eukaryota; kingdom Metazoa; phylum Chordata; class Mammalia; order Rodentia; family Sciuridae; genus Glaucomys; species Glaucomys volans. The sequence goes on along the minus strand of JAJEJO010000718.1, from coordinate 75,584 downwards.
CGTAGGGGGTCACCCCCAGCGCACATGGATGCACTCCATGGCCTCCTTGCCCCAGATGGACACCATGAATACCTCTGGGATGAATTTTTGCCTGGGAGCTGTTTTGGTGTGCAGAGCAGCTGAGAGGCATTCCAAATGGCTCCCCAGAGGCCACGCCCACAGGCCACCTGGTGACCATAACAGAGGAAAGAGGGCTGGTGATGCCGGCCCCAGCTCTCTCCCAACGGGCATGGCCTCCAAAGCCACAAAGAGAAGCCGGGCCTGCAGAGGCTCGGCCGCCCACTCTTGCCCGGGTGATGGGACACTCTGGTGAGGAGGATGTTGTTATTTATTTTTTGGCATTGCTGTTTTTTTTATTTGCATATAAAAATTCTTTTTTCCACTTTCCTTTTAATATTTAATTTTTTCTGGTCTTCTTTTTTCTATTTTTTCCTATTTTGCACCTTTTACCTTTCTCTTCCTTTCCCTTTCTTTCTCTTTTTAAATATTTGCTCCTTTTTTCCATTTTTCTTTTTAAATTCTTTTTTAAAAATTAATTTTTATTACTTTTTAACTTTTGAATTAATTATGTATCGTTTCCCCTTCCTTTTCGTGGTTGGTGTTGTGGTGTTTGTTGTTGCTGTTGTTCTTGATCCGTGCAGTGCTGGCTCGAGCCTGGCGCTTTGAGCTTGCTGGGTGGGAGCCCTGCAGCTGAGCTACACACCCAGCCCACTCAGAGAGGCTGTCCTTACTCCTGCCACGGTCCAGCCCTGCTCAGGCCTTGATGGACTCCTCCAGTTAAAGAACAGGGGAGATCAAGGCACCCCAGGTGGGCATGCCTGGGGGACGCCTGATCCTGGATTAACCCCCGTAAACAGTAGAGAGAAAGAACATGATGGTTTTGGACACGGCGACTGTGAGGGCCCTCAGTGTAGGTGACTCCCATGCCCTGTCAGACCTCGTGCAGCTGGTCAGACTGGAGGAGTAACCACAGAGGGGCACCTTATTGCTCTGCTGTCTACAGCGTACCTGCCTCAACTACCAGAGGGTCTCCACTCATGTGAGACCGGGAGAGAGAGCAGGTCCCTCAGGCCCCACATGGCACACAGTGTGTCAAAACCCTACTCACAGTCCCCGGGGCCACAGGGACATTCCACTAAGACATCCATTAAACACAGCACGACATAACCATCCAGCATCCCAGGACTCGTCCTTAGGACAAAACTGCTCCCTGTGAAGGTCCTTAAGTAAAAGTGGCCGAGATCTCCACCCATCAGGGACCCAGATCCCAACGCAGGAACAAGGCAACGGGATGCCTCCTGAAGTCCAAACCACTCTGAGGATGGAATTCCAAAGATATAAAAGTGCATGGAATGCTGGACAAAGAGTTCAAAACAGTAAATTTTTAAAAGCTCAATGAATTTCAAGAGGATGCGAATAAAGAGCTGAATGAATTAGGGAAGACTGAGTGGGATATAGATGAACAAGTCAATAAAGAGAGAGAGAGATTTTGAAAAAGAACCAAACTGAAATCTTGGAAATGAAAATTTCAATAATTCATATTAAAAGCTCCTTTGAAAGTCTTACCAAAAGACTACCTAGAGTGGAACAGAGACACTTGGCTTGGAGACGCTGCTGAGGAATTATCACATTCAAATGATAACAGTGAATGAGAGAAACTAGTAAAGGATCAGATAAACGCACAATTGGAATAAACAAGGGAGCACAGTTACAAGCTGAAGGGATAGGAAACCTATTCAGCAAGACAATGGTAGAAATCCCCCCAAATCCTGGGAAAGGCATGGACATCCAGGTACACACCTTTCAATAATAACCCCAAATGTAATTCATTCTCCAATTAAAAGTTGCAGGTTGTCTGGTTCGATTAGAAAACAAGACCCAATGTGACACTGCCCACAAGAAAGTTATCTCATTAGCAGAGATCAGAGACTTGACAGTGAAAGAAAGGAAAATAGCAAATCACATCAAAAGCAAAGAGGAGAAGCATAGTCACAGCCAACAAAACAGACTTCAAGCCAAAATTGGTCAGGAAAACAAGGAAGGTCACTACAAATTGATAAAAGGAATAATTCAACCAGAATATATAACACTTACAAATATATATGCACCAAATATTGCAGCACTTCTATCAAGTGTTTTTAATCTGATTTATTGAGTTTTTCATTATTTTGAATTCTTTATCCAGCCAAATAAAGGTATTTAATAAATTACAAGAGATAGTCATCACTGCATTATCAAATATCTTTGTGTTAGATGATTTTGCCCCATGGTGTGATAATGTAAGTGTTCTGAGCACATTGAACATAGTCTGGGCTAAGCGATGGTGTTTGGTAGGTCTGCTATATTAAATGCATTTTCAACCTAATAATATCTTCCATCTGCGATGAGTTTTGCAGGACATAATCCATTGTAAGTAAAGTAAGGTGGCTACGATTAATTAAAAATGTGTATTTGGAGCTAGCGCAATGACTAGAAATATTTTTAAAAGAAATATAATAGATACGTCAAGATAGAAATATAAAAATGAAAGGATATCAAAGGCTCAATTGGAACCAGAAGAAACATGAAAGGAAGGAAATAAGAAGCAAAACAAATGCAGTAAGTAGGACGGTTAGAACGTGGCAGATATTAACCTCTAAGTCAAATCATCATCGTAACTTCATCACGCGACACGAGTCTGTTTCTTGCTCTCACAGCGGTTGGCCAGCATCCCCAGGCAGTGGGCAGGAAGGTCCACTTTGACATGATAGGGTCCCACATCTTCTGTTTCAAGGCCACTCATCCTGGGACATCTTGAGTTCTGCATCTGGGTGCTGGGAAGAAGAGAGGGGGAAAGAGAAGGTTAAGAAATCATGGAGGTATGATTCACGAATGTTTCTCCCAAAGTCTTTGAGAATGACAACTTGATTAAAGACACGTGTACATTCAAAGGGAAGATGTGGACTATTAGGGGTTAGAGGAAGTTATCCTCCTTCTGTCCCATCCATACAAACTATAATCTATAACATCAAATACAGTGTTTTGGATAAGTTTGGCAAAAAAGAACTGAACACCTAAAGAAATGTGAAAAAAATTAAATCACGTTCAAAATTATTTGGACAATTTTTGGAAACCAGTTTTAATAAATTGTTTTATTTATTTTGGCAAAAAGTTTTGCTTTAAATGTTAATTGGTCCAATTTGGTGAAGTCTAAAACTAAATTCATTTAAACAACAACAAAAAAATGCTGGCCTGAAACACTTGCCTTTCTCTGAAATTTATGACCTTTATTTCCATCAGTTACCACATGTTTCCATGTGGATGGTCTGACAGATAATTGCAATCACATGTTCAAAATTAAAATAAAATGAGAATCTGCACTAAAAGAATGTTCAATGTTGAAAAGAGAGAATACAGATGATGTTGTCAATTCATTGGAAGATAGAAGAAAATAAAAAGCATAAACATAAAATATAAAATGGTAGAGAGGAATCCAAATATTAAAAATATTTCAATGGAAGCAACTAATTTAACACAGACCAGTTAAAGCACAGAGTTATTTTATTTTTAAATTTATGTACTTCTTTGGATAAGAAACAGAGCAAAACAATGACAGAAAAGTTATAAGTAAACAAACAGAAAAATACATTGGATTCATACTATATTAATATAATGTCAAGTAGACATAAAACTAAAAATATTATAAAATTCAAGAGGACTCATCTATAATGACACATCTGCTATTTCCCAAGAGAGTGTAGCAGTCTTGAATCTATTTGTTACTCACGACATATCTTCAAACAGAGGAGGCAAAACTGGAATGATTTAGAAAAGAAATGAACATATCCACAGAGAAATCTTAACACAGCTCTGTGATGTATTGGTGGATCACACATTCAACTTTTATTTCACATACAGACAAACTGAATAACACAATTAGCCTGTTTGGTTTAACGTCTGCATCAGAAGTCCTACAGCCAACAATGAGAGAATGCGGAGATGATACTTCTAGAAAAATCGAGCACATGACAGGCCACAAAGCAAACAGCAAATCTCAGGGAGTCCGTGTTGTCTGAACCTGGGCATTTCCATCGCACTTCTGTGTGCAAAGAAGCCCCCCACACCCACAGCTGAGGTGTTCTGAATTCTAAAGCAACACTGTGAAATGCTGCCTGGGTGTAGCAAGGTAAGAATGAGGTTGACGTTGACAACCATTGTTGATGTCTGTCACTGAGGGTCAGGCACTACCGTGCACCTTAGTGTAGACCTCATAAAACTTCGGGAGTAGTTCTGTTGCCATTGTTATTATTTGGTGATGATGAAATGAATGACAAAGCTGAGATTCAAAGCCAGACAATTTGATTCTAGATACAGTGCAAGTTAGAATAGAAAACAACAAAACACTATGTATCAAAACTTGGGGAAAGCAATCAAAATATTTTCAAAATAGTAAGGAGTTTTATTTTAAGTTCATATATAGTGTAGGAAGACACACCAAAAATGAATGTTCTAATGTTTGGGTGGAAAAGTTAGAAATAAAAGCAAAGCAAACTCAATGATATCAGGCAGTAGAAAATAATAAAGATAGAACAAATATTAATTAAATGTAAGACAAACAGGTCTTATAAACACCTTGTAGATGTAAAATCTGTTTCAGACAGAACTGATTGAGAAAAAAGAAGGTAGTAAAAGTATAATAAAACAAAAACATGCCTATATGTAGAACAGAGATATTAAAAATCAATGGTAAGTTCCAAAAAAGAAACTTCATAACAATACTTGGGTGAACTGGCCGATTTTCTAGAAAAATATGCATTACCAAAGTTGACAGAAGAAGAAATTTTTTTAAAAAAACTAATTCATCTAAATCTATTTCAGTCACTTATTTGGTAGTCAAGAACCCTTCCACAAAATGGGCAAAAAGACATTATTTCAGGTACCAGTGTTACCAAACCTGCAGAGAACAGATAACATTTGTCTTCCATGCTCTTTCAAAAATCAGGGAATGGGGATGGTGCCTACTTCACTCAAGTTAGAATGAGCACAAGGAAAATAAAATGAAATAAAACTGTGGGCCAATTTCATTATAAGCACAGATACAAAACTTATAAAATATTAACAAATTAACAAACATCATCTATTTTTATAAATTATATCAAATTCAATCTCCAAAGTATGCAGATGAGTGTTTTATAATTGACACACTTAAACTGTTTTCAGTAACAAACTTGCACAATGATGCAAACTTCGCCAAACATCTGTTTTTTAAAACTGTGTCTTGATAGCAGGAATTATTTTCCAAAACAATAATTTTCTCACTTCTTATTAAAAATGCCTCTTTTACATTGGGACATATTAAGGGTGTGTGTTTAAATACTGCTAAGCAGGCATTTTTCATTACAGAAAAGGTCAGAAATTTGGACCAGCTGTTTCTTCTTCTTCTTCTTTTTTTTTTAAATAAAAGAAAAACATATAACTCATCTTCAAACTCTCCAACTTTTTCAAGGACTTTTCCATGAGATATCCAGCAAATTTTGTATGGTACATATGATTTTCATGTTAACTATCCAATTTAGTATAAATAATTGTAAATATCTTTCTATTCAATGTAACACAACCCTAAAATTCACTGTGACATAATCCCTAAGTGCTTTGACCTAAAGGCTGAAAGACAGAACCAGTTTTAGTCTGCATATTAATATGAGAAAACTAAGTTGCTTTCTTAATTTTTCTATTAAGCATAAAGCCAAAGGACCACCTCATGTACCCTTGGGAAGTAGATCTTCCACCTTAGCTGCTGCTCTCTGATGGAAGTGGGTCTCAGAAATCTTTCCCTGCTGGGGATGGACCAGGGCACCTGGTTGGGAAGGGAGGTGGGATGAGGCCTCAGAGATGCAGCCAGGCATTCAACCCCTGCTCGAGGACTCAAGACCTCATCAAGAAAGTTCACCCAGCCATCAGCCACCCCAGGGCGGCTTCCAGGCAGCCCTGTCCAATGCTCTAGGCAGTGACAAAGTGTTATGGTGTATTTTGTAGTGTTACAATTACTGTATTTGCATGTTAAATTCACACAAGCTTCTCTTAAAATGTTTGAAGTACAAAGATGTGTTCTGTTTACCCAACTCATTTGCATACCAATGGTACATTCCTTGGGGAAGATGCAGTCCACAGTGGTATAGAGCCGTTCTGAATAGCAAGGCTGAAATTCTGCGTGAGCAACTGCCCTCTTCGAGTTTCTAAATGCAGGGCAGTGCTCCCAGGGACACCATGCCTTTTATAAACCCTCACAGAAACTTCAACCACCACGGCATCAAGTCCCCAGAAGCTTTCGAAAAGAAACATCTTTTTCCATTTTAACAGTGGGGCTCGACTCTCTAAATGCATGTTCTACATTAGAACGTCAATTGCTTTTATTTGCATTCATCAGTCCTGCTGTTGCAAACAATTTGTGGGAGTGGAAGGACCGAGGAGACCCAAGTCCTTCAGTAACCCCTCTCATTAATTCCTTGTGCAAACAAACTCTAGTTTGGTATAAAGCGAGATAACCCGAGGGATGCTTTGTAGAGGATGTGCAGCTAGTTTGTTTACCAGTTTAGTTTTATCAAATAAGATGGACCAGGAAAAGCCAAGCCAAGTTTGCAGCTCTATAAATCTCTAGCTCTATTTTGAACATTCCTGAAACACCCCATCTCCAGACTTCAGCTCCCAACAGATTTATAAGAGTCAAAGGTCATAGCTTTTGCAAACAGAGGAAGCAGCACATAGAGTTTTTGTTTATTTTCTGCCTCTTAAAAAAATCAAATGTGGCCATCAAGGACATAAAACACCAAAAATCAACTACTGGTGCAGAAGTCGGGCCAGTGGGTGTTTTCGTCTGCTTGGTTACCGTGTGAAACCAAGGCGGATGCAGAATAACTTTAGGTTTTCTCTATCTTGTTTTAACGAATGTTCTAATAACATTTGTTTTAAATAATAGAGAAATTCCACAAACATCTGCGAAGAAAGGAACATCAGTTTGGTTGCTGTAAACTCAAGAACATGCACAAAACGGCGTGGGATTCCTTGAGCAGAAAGATATTTTCCATTGCAGGTTGGAGGACCTCAGTTTTAATTCTAGAATTTCTACTTATTAGGTCTCGGAACTTTGGCCAAGTCATGCAAGTTTGTGAGGAATTTTATTCTTCCTGTACAACAAGTGATAGCTTGTGTGCCTCATTGTGATCCTGAGGGGACTGGGTTAGGTCTTCATGAAGAAACTTTCCATTTTGTCTATTTTTGTTTCTTAAAGATGAAGACATAGAAATTGAGTACTACTTTGTGGCTTTGGGTCCTTGCTCTGGGGTCACTTGCTCTGGGTGCAGGAGAGAGAAAACCTAGGAGAGCACCTTCAAGATGAGCCACTGTTGTTCTGTTTGAAATATAGTTATTGGATTAACTTTCAAATTTTTAAAAATCTCATGGAAAGAAGAAAAATCTCATCGAAAACCCCATGGCAGTGGTTGGAGTAGGTTCTGTGGTCTTTTTGGTGGATGCCTTTGTAATGGATATATTGTCTCCTCCCCATGACCTTCTCTGTGACATTTTAAGACACATCAGCACTCTTGATTTCTGTAGGTTGGATAGTGAAAAACCAAGTGTCATGGAACAAGGGTTTGGTGCTTAATGAATCGAAATCATGTGATGATATCAGTCATCAATCTATCCTCAAGGTGTTATGAGGATGATGTCAATTTTGGGAAAAGTTCTGAGTTTCTTAAAATTAAGAAGCGTGGCAAACACCAAGGACTCGCAAAGGAGTTTATAAAAAGACATTGTTTATTGGTGGGACACCTTGACCCCAGAAAGTCTTCCTGAAATGAGCAAGGATTGGTTTCCTCAAGGCCAGAATGAACTTCTGCACACAGATGTGCCACAAAACAAAGGGGGTTCTGGGTGCTGACCAAGACACCAGCTCTCCACCTGGTGTGCAGAAATTTATATTTTAAGTGCTAAATAATAAACTGAGTAAGAAAATGGTCCTCATTTAAACTAGTTTTTTTTTTTTTCCTTTTTTTCTTGCACTGGGAATTGAACCCAGGGGCACTCCACCGTTAGATCCCTGCTCTTTTTCAGTTTTAATTTTGGGTCAGGGTTTTGCTAAATTGCCAAAGTTGTCTTTGAACTTGTAATCCTCCTGCCTCAACCTTCCCAGTCACTAGGATTACAGGTGTGCACCACTGTGCCCAACTTGTAAAATCATGCGGAGGCAGCAAGACACTAATCTTTCAGAATTTTCTTTTGGCTACCCAGGTAATCACTGATGGTAGACTGGGTGGGGAATTCTTCCCCATAATGGCAATAGTTCTTGTTGCGGGGATACGTGGTCAGCCGTCTGCGTGCCAAGCACATGTCCATTCAGGTGAGGATGTAGGAAGGTCCTCCTCATTCCAGGGTCCGCTTATTTCAGCACGAATCCTCCTCACCCTTCAGACTCGGTGCCGCCCAGCTTGGAGACAGCCCGGTCGCCGCCCTCATCTCTCAGGATGCAATGGCTTATTCGCCTGCTTCTTTTCTTCAAGTACGAGCTTCTCAGGGATGGAGACCACCTATTATTCGTCTTTATTTTATTTTGACTGTTTTCTTTACACTGTCAAATGTACTCAGAGAGTTGAATATGTACGATTGATTAAAAAAAACCACCTGGTTTCTTTCTTTGCATCCAGGAATAATTTTCTAAAGAAAGCTTGTTTTTGTTCCTTCTTCAGATGCGCAGTTGACACATCAAGTGGCGGTTTTTGAAAATCAGAGCCAGCAATGACGTTTGTGGTTTGAGACTATCTTTAATACGAATATTTCGCGAGGTGGGCACGTGAATCCCTAACTGTCCACACCAGGAACTCAGGATGCTGCTTGATTTAGGAAGATTCTGGAGAACACGTGCCGGGGTCTCCGGGACTGAAGCCAGCGAGCTGTCACTCAGCGGGCTCTGCGTGGCCTGGGTGGGTCCTGAGCAGCGGAGAGCTGAGGGTGCTGATTGGGTGGCAGCCCTTGGCTTGCGCAGGTGGCTTTCTCCTCTCCGTTGGTGGGCACAGTTTTAGCCCTAACTTCGTGGGTGAGGAAACTGGGAGGGATTCATGAGTAGCCGCAGGAAATGCAGCTGTCAAGCGCCTGGGCGGGTGCTACCTCTCCGCGCCCCTCCCACAAGGCTGGGGGCTTTGCCCTCAGTCACACCCTGCTCCTCTCTCCACCTCCCCGCCCTTGCACCCCCTTTCCCAACTTCGTGACCACAGAGCGCAGCGGGGGTCTTGGCGGACCTCGGCGCACCACCCCGCACGGCGCAGCTGCTTCCCTGGGCCAGCGTGTGGGCAGTCGCCAGGACCCCAGTGGCCTCCTCTAGCCCTCAGCCAGCACGAACAGGTGGCCTCGCCGGGGAGGGTTTCTGCGTAAGCGACCTTGTTCTGGGCCACTGGCGTCCTCTGCGCTGCTCAGTTAAATATTCAATGGCCCCTTCTGAAACCTCCCGTAGGCCTGTCTGAAGATTGTTCCTCCCTGTGTTTTATGGGGTGTTAAAGATTGGGGGCTCTCTAAGGCCGCGCGGGAACGCACCTTTCGGATACCACCATTTCACTGTTGGATCGGCATTTTCTTTTGGGGTGTGTGTGTGTGTGTGTGTGTGTGTGTGTGTAAATAAACTTTAATATCGCCCTAAGATGGAATATCATGTAACTATTAAAATATATTATAAAATATTGATTGATAACATTGAAAATATTAACAATTCAAGAAATTTAAAAGTAATATAAAGGCATAGTTGTGAGATAAATTTATTTTCAAAAACTAAAGTGAAAATTCTCCATCGGGATTTTCTTTTAAAGAGTAAGTTCTCCCTTCCCTCTCTGCCGATTGTGGGAGGACAGGATGAATTCTCTGCTTAGACCTTGACACAGCAATCCTCGTGACAGAACTTGGGTTTCTCTGCCGTCAGGCTGGTCCACACCGGACTGGACCAAGGTCTCTCCTTCCCAGCTCCACCACCTAAAAATGTAAACCGGTAAATATTTTTGGGTGCCCACCAAAGTACCCGCACTACAAAGAATCCAATATTCATGAACATAAGGAACTTTTACTAAGAAAAAATTCAAACAAGCTCTAGATGACAGAGGGTTCTGAAGGCACACTTTTGCTTTTGTAAATCACACATGCAAAGATGACAGGAAAAAAACGTGGTTGAAACCTGCCACCCGCGGTGGTGTCTGACAGGAAAACTGGGGACAGTTTTACTCTGGTGTACCTCTGAAATGCCAAAGGGCCTAGAAGAGTTACAAAATCAAATCTGAAATTTAGTTCCCAGTGAACTGAGAGCATAAGCAAAGGTCTGAGATAATTGATAGGAATTGATCCTGAGTTGCTCTCACTGCTTTCCGAAGAAGGATAAAACCGAGGTTAATTTTACTCACTAAGGCTTTTGAAAATTGGTTTATCAAATTTATCAAATAGAAATAACCTCTAAGTGTATATATAAAAATGCTCACAATGGATTTTTACAAAACTGGAAACAAACTAAAAAATGGAAACCTCAATAGTGCCCTTTAAAAATATAGGTGCATATAGTGAAACCATCTTCCTACTTCTCAAGGATTCAGTTTGGGGATCTGTCTGTCACCTTGTATGACTTGATTATTGTTTAAATAAAAGAAGGTGGATCTACTTTTCTGCGTTGCAACATTTTTATTAACGTTTCAATATGCACTTTGACTTTAGCTAATTTATAGCTACATTTTTAGTACCTAATTGCAGAGTTTTATTCCTAGTATAATGTGCTTCTATATTTAAGGGTGATTTGGTGCACAAATGTTTTTAAGCCCATAAACTGATGGCATAATTTGACTTTGACCTTGGATCTTGGTAGTTGCTACAATACTGAGGAGAGAGCTATTTCTTGGCCACTTGGGAGACTACCAAAGGCATTAATTTTAAAAGTAGACTGGAGTAATTACCATTTGTGTTAGAGGTTAACGTTTGTGTTATTTCCTCTTACTGCTGGTCCTTACAGAATGTTATGCCCCACTGCTTTTATTAAATTCAGGCAATAGAGGAAATAACAGTGTTATTAACCTCTAACACTGATGAAAAATTAGGTTTAAGTAAAACATGGTTTGAAACCAGAGCAGTTGTGGCAGTTCTCTGGCTGGTCGCTGACCAAACACAGTGAGCTTTGTGCCTCCTGTGCCCATGCTTATTAGGATGATAAGGTGGAAACTAAGTAGAGCGTGAAGCAAATCTCTGGGGGAATCAGGGTTAGATTTTAATAATACTGTATTCTTACTAATAAATGTTATAGGTCTGCAGAGAGTTATAAAAATAAATATTGATCAAGAAGGTACTGATTCTCTGTGATTGAAAAAGAGTTAGTTTTGAGAGCTTGATTACTTTTGCGGAGAAGCACTTCGAAATTTAATCTATGATGATTGGACCCCATCTCTGATGGAAGACTGCCAAACACAACTATTGTAAACCTGGAGATTACTTTGGAAAATTGTCTGTTCTATGCTTGTTTGCATCTAAAATAATAATATTCTAAAGCGACTTTTTTTTTAACGTAGGCACAACTTGTCTCCCTAATTATGTAACCAATATACATGCTTTTGTTGTTAAATTTATTCAAATTGAAACCACAAAATCTCACATAATTTTAGACAAATGTGGAAACCCAATGAATGTAGTTAGGATAATAATTTGATACAGGACAATACTCCACTGAAGAATTCGACGTCACAGGCTATCAAGTAAATAGATTAAATAACCCGACACGTACTGTACATGTTTTGATCCATAGATATTGTATTTAAATTTAATATTAGAGCAGTGCACCTATTAAACCATGCATAAGCACATTAAAGCAATTTAATTGATTGTTCTTGCAATTTTTTCAGTAAATCTTTCTGCCTGACTTTTATTAGTAGATTGACAATTTATTTGAAGGTAATTTTCCTCTTGTGGAATAAAATAAACCTCTTCATCGTAAGCATGTTATTTTCTAAATGAAATATATATTTACCATAAATTTGAAAATTATGAGGTATTAAGATCTATCTGTTAAATCTGCTCCTCTTGTTTTGAATATGTAATTAACATAATTTAATTGGAAAAGATATCCTTAATGAGAGGGAATGTTGTATTTTATGTATTTATTCAAAGGATTTTGTGTTTGGGAACATGAACATATTTCAGGGCTTGTGAATAAATGAAACCGCATACGTGAAAGTGTTCTGGAACTGCGTCAATAGAAATACTAATAATATTATTAAAACATAGCAACATTGTCCTCAAGGCTTGCAGCGGGAAAAGCACACGCAAATTTCATAGCAATCGCAGTATTTTTATATTACACGTAGTCTGATAGAAAATGATAAAGAAGAGTGAGCATCGCACTTGATCCTCAGGTAAACTCAGGTTCCAGCTGCATGCGGCCCCGCACCGAGGCTGAACACGCCCTTTACTTTTTAAATGAACGGCGGGGACCGCGCCCCCGTACCGGCGCAGGCCTCGTCTACACGCGCCAGGACACTAAGTGTCCCACTTAGCGGGGCTTTTGCACACCGAGCATGTGGCTGTTTAAATGCCCCAGCGGGACATCCAAAGGCTGAGAGAAAAGGAAAATTATTTGGAACAATTTGCCGTCGTTCAAGGGCAACCCCGAGCGCTCCGCGGTGGTTTATTGCTGGCCCTGTGCCGTCCGCGCTGCCTTCCACGTCGGAAGCCCTTTCCTGCGCCTGGATCCTCAGGAAGCACCGCGCTGCCTGCACTTTGCCCAGGGCCCTCCAGGCTCCGGCCTCTGATCCAGGCACCGCTTGCAATCTGGTTAAAACAGGAGGCTGCGGAGCTCGGCCAGAGTCCTCTTGGTGAGGAGGGGACCTTCTCCTTTTTCCCTGACTCTGTCGTCTTGCGTTTTAGCCTGGGACACATGAGCACAGCACAGAGGAGCGGTGCTCAGGAGCCAGGGCTTGCGCAGAGTGTGAAAAGTTAAAAGGTGAAGAAAGTTAGAAAAGAGGTCAGCTTCCTGAAAGCAGACTCATCGTTTCAGTAAGCTTTTTGGTAGGAGAAGCGAGTGCATTATTTTCTGAGTCATACTGGTGTGTGGACTCCTAAGGTTCACTCTCTGCTGCAATAATTTCAAGGTTCCTAAGGATGCCTTTTAAACCAAAGGCCTGTCTTTGAAGCAGAAAAAAATCATCATGGTTTTTCTCGTTAATAAACCTAACATAAAAGAACCATGACATAATCACAGTTGCAAGGAGATGATGCTGATTAAAGGATAAAGCCAGAATTGAAGTGACTCACAGTTTTATTGTTTCCGTCACTTATCATGTATCAGCGCTTTATTAAATTTCTCTTGAAAACAAAAGCATGAAGACACTGTCATCCATGATTTCTTTGTTTTTGCTTTTCTAAGAATTTCCTTGAGCAGGATGATCTCCCTTATGACATAGGGAGACAGTGACCTTCCTGACTAAGCACCACAAAATTAGAGCCTTACTTGGAAATGAAATGTTAGCTAGATGGTGAAGCCAGACTCTCAGCATGGCACAGAGTTTTTGGTCTGAATGAAATGTTCTAGAAGGGTGTGGGGGTTTAATGAATATCTCTTCCAGTAGGCAGGAACCCTACATCATGGATTCACCCCAAAAGGCGTGCAGAGTAAACCTCTGTAAGGTAATGGCGCCATGGCAGAGTACCATGTTTGTTGTGACCCCCGTCCCTCGGGGCAGTTTGGGAGTATGTGTCTATTTTGGAAGGACATCGAAGAATCAAAGAAAACTGTGGATGCTGTGGCTTGAATCAAATTAATATTTTTCTTTAATTATAGTGTAATATAATTAGTAGACTATAATTGCTGGTTTAACTACATTAGCTCATGTTTTCATTCCTATTGCCTTTCAAAAATAAATCCTCCACAGTTTCTAAAACAAGCAACTTTAGAAATTGTTCTCGTATTCGTGCTCAGATATCAGCAGGTGTAATAGGTCTCCTTCAGCAGAGCCAGTGCTGCAGCTTGATCAGGGCCCGCTTTGTATCAGTGTTACCAGGATCCAGGGTTCCGGTCCACACCTCCAGCGAGCCACAGTCCTCTCTGCTGGGCTCCTTCATCCTGCAGGTCCAACAAGCAGAGTTGCGAGCTCCGTGCTGAGTTCCCTGCTGCCCTGAGTACCGGACCTGCAGTGTGGACACCTTGTCAGGCGTCAGTGTCCTACAGTGCGTGACCTAAGCCTCAGCCCCATGGAGTTGTGCCTACCAGGGAGAAGACTGAGTGCAGCACGTTGTACTCAGGTCTGGAACTGGGAATCACGTCAAGTTATTAAACACCGTGGTGGGCACCGGGTGAAGTTTGCACTTCTACACTCAGTTTCAGTAAATGCATTTGCCCCTAAGCCTCGGCTAATCAATCAGATCTCTTAAGGAATGCATGCACTCAATTGCTCATGATTTAGAAATTTATTAATTTGAAAGTTTTTACCGTTCAAGCAATAACATTGGGGTGCTAAATTCAACTTTTTTGCTGTGTGGGATTATTCTAAATTAGCAGGCTTTCTGGTTCCTATAATGAAAATTATTAAAAATGAGCATGAGGGAACAATTTAAATTTTTAAAAAAGTGTCTGTGTTGCTCAAATATATTTTTCATTTCCAAGTTGTGGGAAGCTGGCATGCCGGCCAGGCCTCAGGGTGCACTGGCTGAGGTGTGACATTTGCTCTCTGAGACTGCGAAGTTTTGATCTGCCTTGGATTCACTCTGTCACCACTTCTGTTTTTTTTTTGTTTTGTTTTGTTTTTTTGCCAACTAACTTTTTTTACTCGTTCTTTAGATATGCACGACGGCAGAGTGTGCTTTGACATGTTCTACACACATGGGGTGTAACTTATTCTAATCAGAATCCCATTCTTGAGTTTGAACATGACGTGGAGTTACACTGGTTGTGTATTCACATATGAACATAGGAAGATGATGTCTGATTCATTCCACTGTCTTTCCCATTCCCAACTCCCCTCCCTTCTAGTCCAATGAACTTCTATCCTTCCCTCCCACCTCCCTTATTGTATGCATATCAGAGAGAACATTTGGCCTTGGATTTGGGGGATTGCTTTATTTCACTTAGCATGATAGACTCCAATTCCATTCATTTACTGGCAAATGCCATGATTTCATTCTTCTTTATGGCTAATATTCTATTGTGTATATATACACCTCTGCTGCTTGATGTTTTTGTAACTCCTTTCCTCTTTCTTTTCTCCTTTCTCTTTTCTATCTTTCTTGGCAAGTTCTGTGTCAGTCTCCCTGGCCACCCACATGTACATGACCCATTTTTACAGGTCATTACAGGTCATTTTACAGGTCATTATCATTATCTCTGGTCATTATCAGCCACAGTGGGACGGGACTTCCTGTCAACATATTCTTCATTATGATATAAAATGTCATGGCAATTCAAGGAAACTCAGACATTCTTCCTCATTAAAAGTACTTATGACACTGCACACATCCCCCTGGGGTGATGGCCATTGAACCTGGGGCCTCAGGGCCTCTGCTGCCCCTGAACTATGCCCAGGTCCTCACACTGCAGTTCCTGTCCCCTGGCTGGAGGCTGCAGTAACACACGGTGGAGACCCCTCCCCTGCCCAGAGTCTGCGGGGTCCAGGTTTTACAGGCAGGAACAATCACAGCACCCTCCGTGACACAGCCCGGTTTCTGAATAGGGACGGAAGATGTTCCAGGCTACAGTTCTTGTGCAATTCTCTTGTAAATGTTGAAGAAAGAGAACCTGAGGAGCGTTTGCATCACAGGCTCTGGGCGGATCCGCAAAGCCCTGCCAGATGACGGCCTCCTGCTGTGTGGCTTCCACGGGTTATTCTAATGCTCCTTGAAAGTGAAACACACAAATGATTTTCTCTATTTTAGGCGATAAAAAGAGCGATTCTTTAGGCATCTTTACCACAGCTACTTTTTCTCTTAGGTCCCAAGCAAAGGAATGGAATTACAACACTACAACATGGAATTGCATAGTGACATAAAATAATTTTATTCAACCCAGCAATTCCATTTCTGGGTATAGTACTGAAAGAAAGTAGGAATGCAAGGAGATAGTGCACCTCCAATTTCATAGCAGCATTATTCACAGTGGCAGCTCAAGTGCTCAGGACGGCTAAATGGATAAAGAAAATGAGGGGCAGACCTGCAGTGGAATACTACACAGCCTTGAGAAGGAAGGGAATTCTGACATATGCCAGAACATGGATGGACCTTGGGGACACTATGGAAAGTAAACAAGTCAGTCACACACACACACACACACACACACACACACATACACACACGCACGCACACACTGCCATGCAAGTCCCACTTGGGAGAGTCACATCCACATGCACAGTGACAGAAAGTGGGATGGTACTTGCTGGGAGCCAGAGGGTGAAGCATATGGGAAGCTATGGTTAATGGAAGTTTCCACTCCCCAGGGTGGAAGGAAGTGCACAGGACATTGACTCTGGGTTGTCCACCCAGTGCCCGATGCTGAGCTCTCCTTTCGCTGCGTTATTCCTGATAAACACCGATTTCACCTTGCAACCCGGGAAACCGGGCTCAGGAGCTGAGACCCTGCTGAGGTACGGAGTGGGGTGCAGGGTGGGGCGCAGGCGCCTCCGTGTGCTGTGGCCGTGTGTGAGTGTGTGTCCCTCAGTTTGCTGTGAGTCACCAGACACCAACGCTGAGGCTGACCACTTCGTGGAGACCGCAAAGTCAGCCACAGAATCCCTCCCGGTAAGTGGCCCGGCGGCTCTCCCTGCCCGGTGGACCCAGAGGAAGCGCTGCCCGGTGCCAGCAGGTCCACTGGCTGCCCAGGAAGCAGGGACCAGCCTGATGCTTAGGCTTCCGCCTAGGTACCACCCCGAGTTTTAGTAACAGGCGATTTCACATTTACCTTCCAAGAGGGCGAAGATCTAGCCCATCACCCAACATTCTTTTCTCTCCCAGTTTTGGGGAAAGAATGAACTGCTTTAGAATGTTTCTTGTAGAACTCCTAGAAATTTTCTCTGAATTATTTTTTTTTTCTGAAAAGAGCTTAGAATGTGTTCACTGTGTAGGAAATAGCCTGGCAGAGACAGAGACTGGGTCCCCAGGTGAGCGGACCGTGGGAGCCTGGCTGGGGCACCACTTGGGCGCTGGGGCACAGACAGGGTAACTGGCATGGTGTGCTGGACATGGGCCCCAGGGGACCCTGGGGGGCCCTCCGCCCTGGACTGTGAGGGGATCACTGGACGCCTGGAGCCGGGAGGCCTGCGGTGGATTCTGCTTGCAGACACAGTGGATGGAGACCAGGTTCCCGCCTTCCTCAGTCCTGCACCTGGGTGTTCAGATGGATTTAGTCCCTGTACCCTGCTGCCTGCTGTCGGTTCTCCCAGAGGACTGACGGCTGTGCCTGCTGGCCCCAACTCCCCCGCTGCCCTGCCGGCTGGCTTGCAGACACCAGACCGGGAGGGGTGCAGGCGGAGGCCGAGCAGCCTTAACTCCTTTTTATGGGGTGCAAAGCAGGCCTGGCCTCCCCCGCTTCCCTCTGCTCGTTCTTGGCTCCTTTTCTGGGTCAGTGATCGGATGGAAAGGCCTTGAGTGAACTCCCCCGAGCAGCGCATCTGCCAGGTGACGTCACGCCTGGCCTGTCCCCTTCCTGTGGGGCTGCCAGGCCTTGTCTCAGGGCGCTGGAATGCTGGCTCGGCCCACACAGGTAGGGTCAAGCCAAGGCCCGGCCTCCGTCCTCAGCCCAGCACCCAAAGCCAAGGGAGTCTGGGAGCGGTTAACTGTCTTTGCTGCTGTGTAAACTCAGAGCAGGAGATGGCCCAGGTGACAGACAGCCTGCAGGCCGTCCCTGCCAGGCCAGGGACTCCAGGTCAGGGTCCCCAGCCTGCTCAGGGGAGCCGTGGGCCTGGGACAACAGGTGCTTTCGGAATTGGAAGAAAGAGCGTTACCTAAACATGGAAGAACATATTTGGCCCTGAAGGGCGAAGACTAAGACACCAAGTTAAAATAAATCCTGGGGGAAGGAAAGGAAGCGCGAGGTTAAAGGTCTGATCCATCCGGACCGAGCGCTGGAGGTCCTAGG
The DNA here is from genome assembly GCA_020662805.1 of Glaucomys volans. Lineage (NCBI taxonomy): Eukaryota > Metazoa > Chordata > Mammalia > Rodentia > Sciuridae > Glaucomys > Glaucomys volans. The sequence goes on along the minus strand of JAJEJO010000718.1, from coordinate 57,478 downwards.
CCGGGTCCATCCTCGCAGGTGCCGCGGGCTCAGGCGGCCAGCGCCCGCCTGCCTCCGCACTCCCTGCTTTGTGGGGAAGGACAGAGGAGGCCAGGCCCCTGATGTATGGAGTCCAGTGAGAGAAAACAAGCAGAAGGGAGACGCCGCCGACGGAGCAGTTCCGCCGCGGGCCGTGGCCCGGATCGAGATGAGTGGCTTCTGACTCTGCTGAGCAGGCAAAATGGTCACTCGGGAATAGCGACCGGTTTCTGAATCGGCTTTTTAGAATGAATTTGCTATTTTATGAAGAAATAGAATCTGGGGGAAGGACATCGGCCGAGACTGACATCAGTTCCCACACAGTGTGCCCGTGTTCCAAACCGTGTCACTGCTCCAGCACAGACCACGGGGCTCTGGACACGCAGGGCTCTCCAGAAGGGCCTCTCTGGCTTCCGAGGAGCCTGCTTGTGGGGTCTGCACGGTATCGGCAGGCGGCACGTCCTCTCTGGCCCCGCGGTTCTCGGGTCTATGGTTGACGTCACCACAGGCCTGGGCCGTGACCCCCAACTGCTCTGAAGCAGGACCCGCAGGCTCCTGGGGCAATGAGGTGTGTGGTGCCCCCAGCCAGACTCCAGTGTCCGCCTCAGGACTGGCCGGGGGCTGCTCTCACCGGCTCCAGCCCTGCCTTCAGTGTGAGCTGGGAGAGTGGATTCTGCCACCTTGCAGGGTCAAGGGTGGCCAAGCGAATTGCCCTCTGGGCGACTGAAGTTTCTTTGGTGAGAATCCATGAAAATGCCCTTTGAAGACAAACCCCGCTCACTCCGTGTGAAGGTGTGACAGCACAAAGCCATTGTGCAGGATGCTTTCTGTGAGGACGAGCCTTAACACTTCCACAGGATCTCTTTGTAAGGGGCCCGGGAGCAGATGTGCACACATTACTTAGTCATTTAAAAAACTACCTTTATTTTTGTAAATGTAATAGCAGAAGATTTAACACTCTGGAGAAGCGAGAGACTGCGACTCTGGAGAAGCGAGAGACTGTGTGGCTGTTGCTCTGAATCACAATTGAGGCAGACGGCAGCCCCCCCTTCTCCGTGGCTTTTCTTTCTGAGATTTCAGTTATAGTTACTCACAGTCTGAAAATCACAGGAAAATTCCAGAAATACACAATTCATACATTTTAAAGTGCACATGATTCTGAATACAATGACACAATGTCGTGCTGTCCCTGCTCTGCCCCACTTGGGATCTCCACCAGGTGTATGCTACCTACACGTTAGTGACTGAGCAGCCACGCTGGATCTGGTCCACTGTCCCGAAACCACGGTGTTCGGGCTGCAGTCAGGCCTTATCATAGCTCCTTTGCAAAAAATAGAGCTGCTGGCAGTTTTATTATACCTATTGTTACAATTGTTTTATTTCATTATTGGTCGTTGTTGCTAACATCTCATCGAACCCATTTTATAAGTTAACTTTATCATAGATGTGTATGTGTGTGTGCATAGGACTCCTCCCGTCCTACCTGATCTCAGACATCCAGGCATCCTTCTGGCCTTGGGAGCTTTCCCTGTGGACAATGGGGACTACCGTTTGTCACAAAATATTAGGACTGTCATGGGAATCTCAGAACAGATTGCCTAAAATCAAGAATTTTCCATAAAATTAGAACAAGTGTTTGCCAGAGTAATAGCTAGATAATAAGTATTTGGTAGCCTTCGGTCATGTTTTATTTATGCACGTTTTTTCTCTAACAAAGAAAATGAGAATAAAGCAGTAAAATATTTGTTTGTGAATCATCCAAGGAAATGAGAGAGAAGGAGGAGTGAGGGAAGAATCTGGATGGAGGGAGAATCAGTGACAGAACTGGCCGGGGTCGTCTTCCACTTTCTTCTTGCTGCCAGGAAGTGAGCAGTCCAGCATGGATTCCTGGGGCGAAGACGGGGAGACCTGATGGTGGATGCATCTCCTGAATAAGGACACCCGTGCAAGCAGGACCTCTCGGCCGTTGTTTTTATTTGAATGAAGTGCAGGGTTTAATTGTTGTTTTAAAAATGCAAGTCTTTGTATCCCTCAATCCTGTCTTTGCTGGGTGTGGCCTTCTTATGAAGTATCTTCAATTCCCATCCATCTGAAGCCATTGAAGATGTGTGTGACTGGCAGTGAGCGTCCCATGTCACTAAGAGGTCGCGTGTTTCCCAAAGGGCAGGAGGAGAGTAATCACACAGCAAATCACATCCTCCGGCTGAGCACAAATCACCACAGCAAACGGGTCCACGTTCTCTGCTCTGTTTGACACACAGTATTCACTGGACAGACCAATGCTTTGTCTTGTCTTGGTTTTATTACACAGGATGCCATTAAATATAGAAAGGGAGCCACCACTTCTGATGAAACAAAAACGGCCCTCCAGGTTGGGTGACCTGGGAGCGCTCTCAGGCCATGCTCCTGTGCTGGAAGCCCCGGCAGCCACGCCTTGGATCAGCCCCAGGTGGGATGTGTTAACAAAGGACAGGGCTCAGGTGAGGAAGCGCTCCTGGGGAACTGTTCCTTCATTTGGGCTGTGACTGGGCTAGGTCTAGAGGCCAGAGGCGGGAAGCCAGCTGGAGGACCCTGCAGCAGACCCGGGAGCTCCAGTGTCTGCCCAGCCCGTGGCACCAGGAGACTGCACCCCTCCCCAGCATCCCAGAGTGCCCTTGGGTCAGCAGCATGTGGGTGGTGACTTCTGACTTCAATCTTCTAGATCGTCCTCTTCCACATGCTTCAAAGCCAGGGTAATGAGGGTCACCTTCATCTCGTCATTACTCTTAAATTTTTTTGTTCTAATTAGTTGCACATGATGTGGAATGCATTTATACATTCTGATAGGTCATAATAAAGAGAGTGTAATCTCTCAGCTTTCTGAATGTACATGTAACAGGATCACATGGGTCATGCAGTCATACCTGTACATGAGGTCATAATGTCTGTTTCACTCCACCATCATTCCTACCCGCATGCCCCTTCCCTCCCTTCACTCCCCTCTACCTAATATAAAGCAACTCTATTCTTCCCTGTCTCACCCCCCTTATTGTGAATTAGCTTCTGCATATCAGAGAAAACATTCGGCCTTTGGTTTTTGGGATTGGCTTATTTCACTTAGCATGATATTCTCTAACTCCATCCATTTACCTGCAAATGCCAGAATTTCATTCTTCTTTAAAGCTGAGTAATATTCCTCATCATTACTCTTAATGAGAGCTTATCTGTCTTTCTGTTCTGTTTTCCACTTTTTAAAGACTGTACTTTTAAAGAAATCATTACAATAAATGTTATGATAAAAATGTGATAAATAAATAAATGTAATGGTAAATAATTACAATGAAGCTGGGTGGCCCTCTCTCCGCAGCATAGCTCCAAGCCCTTTGCAGCCACCTCCTCCATACCATGCACGGATTTCTGGAAGAGCTGGTTAGAGGGAGGAGTCCTTTGAAATAGTTTTTTTTTTTTTTTCCTTTTCTTTCTTTCTTTTTTTTTTACTCTGAGTCTGAAATTTAAAACATGAACTTTTTCTGTTTGACCATAGGCAATATCAAAATCTCTCTCAATGATTTGAAATAATTTCTCCATTCCAAATCATCCTATTCAAGAAAGATTAAGGAATAGAACCTTGGGATTAATGAGAGAGCATATATATATATACACATACGTATATGCATACTATAGATGATATGTGTATTAAGTGCACCTGTGAGACCTGTAGGTTTGCATCAGGAATATCTCCTCCAATACGCTTGATTTGTATCTCAGAGTCATTTCTGTCACGCTACTTACTAATGCTAATACAAGACTGAGCATGCAATGACAAGTGACACTAATGTTCATGCTGATGACATGTGCACGATCATTGTTAGTGGAACTTTTGTGGAAGCCTTTTCAACATGATCCTAGTAATGACTCCTGGGCTTAGAAGAAGCCTGTGCTCTTTCTGGTCATGGTTTCCATGGAAATGTCCCTCCCTGGCTATTTAAAGTAGGCATTGAATCTTTCATCATGAATAGGCTAGATGGCATCAGGGCCAAGAGCACGTGAGCACGTGGACGTCCTGACCGATGAGTCCTCTTCTGTTTCCAGGGTCATTGAATGCCATCCCACTGACAGAACCAACCCAGGGAAGTGCGTGCCTTCTGTCCTCGTCTGTGACTGAGGTGAGAACAGGGGAGTTAGGAACTACTCTGGCATGGATCCAGGCTCCAAGGAGCTTCCATCCTGCTGCGCTTAGAAACAGAACGTGTATTATTAATGAGGTCAGAAGATTAATTCCAATCCTAAAGGTACTAGGACCCGAGTCTGGGGACTGTAGCTCAGGTGCTTGCGAGGCTGCGTGGAGGCTGCTGCTGGCAGGGCTGACTCAGGATGAGGCAGGTGTGCCCAAGGCGGGCTTCAGGGACCTTATTGCACGACACCTCTGAGCCAGAGCAACCCCAGCACACTTCAGGGACCTGATGCTGTTCTGCCATGGAGAATCCACCTTGGCTGACGTAAAATTCCACAGTGGACACTGAACTGCTCCATGGAGTCTCAGGGATGGGCAGTTCTTCCTGCTCCTGGAGGAAGGTGAGAGAATTTTTCCAGATGCTTGAAAAGGATTGTTTTTGGCAGAATGTTTATTTAGCAAATGAATTTTCACTTTGGTTGTGCTGAACCCTGGAGGAAGCTCACAATCTCACCGTAAGTAGCTAAGGTGTAGTCTATCCTGAAACTCAGTGTCAGGCGAGTATGACCTTCTTTCCACTTGCCTCCTTTATGGGCTGGGAGCGTGGAAACACTGCCTAACAGGTGATCCACTTCAGAGAGCGCGCTGGACACAGCACCATCAGCCCACTGATGCTCCCGACTTCCTAGTCCACCTGATGGCCATTAGACCTGGCCATCCACCTTCCTCCTAAATGCCAGAAACCGTCGAGGAGATTAAGATGGCACTATTACCAGGCTTTTGCTCTTTGTTAAAATGTGAAAATGATTGTTCGATTGAGATAGATGAGTGTAACTTAAATGCTAAAAATATTCTCAAAATATTGTAAAGGGGTGCAGTTCAGGTTACTGGGTAAATACAAGTGATGAGTGTATGGAGTACTGATCATCGCACATTGGACAATATTGTAGACAACTGGAATCCAGATATGGAGTGCTAAATATCCATAAGGGTCATAAAACCAGGAGAACACCATGTTGACTTGTATACCTAAGTTTTACCAATATTTCAAAATTTAAGACAGTTTAATTTTATGAGTTCATGATTGTTATATTGATCTAGTATAATTAAAAATGTAGCTCATTTACTAAAATGTTACTGATCATTTTTAAGTAGTCTCTAATTCAGGCTGATTGGTCCATATTCTTTATTTCCTTGAATTCATCTAAAATGGAAGGAAGTGCAGGAGATAACTACCCAATTCATGCAGGAAAACACGAGCTGGAAAATGAGCAGCACCTTTCAAAGGCCAAAGGCTTAGCATTCAAAGTCTGGTAGAGGCCCAGAACCCAGCCCTGGGCCCAGAGGTGGCTCCCGACAGCCGGCCCCGCGGTGAGACCTCAGAGCGCAGGCGCAAGGCCCCGGTGGCCTGCGCTGGTCCAGGATGCAGCCTGTGCAGTTTTTCTCAGGGTCGTCTTTCGCCACCTGTCATTGGCTTCTGACAAAGTGCCATTTCTCATTTTCCCTTTAAAAAGACAGGTTGCTAATTGACCGGGAAGGTGGCTGCCCCGGGTTAGGCCTCTGTTATTGGATTCCTGCGGTGGGAGAGAACACAGAAATGCTGGTGGACACCCAGCGAGGCCAGCAACGAGCAGTCAACATCTTAACAGGCGTGGCGGACACGAGCAGATGTTCTCATCGCAAGTCTGTGAGAACCTGGTGCCGACTGGGGCCGCTCGGGCTTGGCCTCTGAGACCTCCGGAAGCCTCCCTCCCGCGGGGATCCACGGATTGTTGACTCAGTACAGTGGCTGTTTCAGAGACGGCCGCGCTCCCGCCCGCGGGTCAGCACTGCTTTGTGCCCAGGGCCGCCTGCGCTGCTTTCAGCCACATTGGCCACATTCCTGCCCAAGCCGGAGGGAGGGTGGGCTGCCCGGAGGGGTTTCCTGATAAGGAGCGTAGAGATGAAACGTTAGCACAGGTTTCCTTTTTCTTTCTTTTTGTCTTTTTTCCCCCCATGAGCTGAACAAAAATGAGAGAGGCAGGAATAACAGCACATTCCTAAAACTTCCTGGTTGAAATACTGACCGCATCCCCAGCCCTTTTTATGTATTTTACTTAGAGACAGGGTCTTGTGGGGTTGCTCAGGGCCTTGCTAAGTTGCTGAGGCTGGCTTTGCACTCAAAATCCTCCTGCCTCAGCCTCCCGAGCTGCTGGGATTACAGGCATGAGTCACCACCACACCACATACATGTATTTTGGGGTTGAGAGCCTTAATTTTCTAGTTATCTTTTGTAGTGAATTTCTAACCATGTGCTGTTTTGATTATTTAGCTATTTTTCTGTTTCATGGAAAGGTTCCGCATGTGACTGAGCAGTGCTTTGGACCCCCATTTCTTTTCCTGGTCAAGTTCATGGATGTTGGCGTCCTGATAGGTCCTCATTGGTGTTAATAATGACAGCCAATGCTTACCCAACGTTTACTCCGTGCCAGGTGCTGTGTGTTTTAAACAAATTATTTCATTCAAAGAATGCCGTTAGCTGGGCATGGTGGTACATGGCTATACCCCCCTGCCACCGAGGAGGCCCAGGCAGGAGGATTGCAGCTTCCAGGTCAGCCTTTGCAACATGGTGAGACCCTGTCTCAAACAAAAAACTAACAACAAAACAAACAAAAACAAAACAAAAAGGACCAGGGATGTGGCTCAGTGGTTAAGCACCCCTGGGTTCAATTCCCAGCATCAAAAAGAAAGAAAGAAAGAAAAAAAAAAAAAAACCCAAAAGAACGCCCTTACATAAGATATGTAAGCATGAGTCATCAACAGACTGTTATTTTGTAACAAATGCAAACAATCCTTTCTCCTAGCTGTTTTTGTACTCCATTATTGGTTATTTGCAGTAAGATTCGGCTCATATTTTTCTTCTTGAGATTAAAAAACAGCAGTAGATAAGAATCTTGCATTGGCTGGGCCTCCTGCAATGTCCTTATGTCTCTAGATGGCATGGGCCACGTGTGGCTGCTGGACACCCGAAGCATGACAATTAAGCTGAAAACTGGAGTTGTAGAAATTAATTGAAATTTCATTTTATTTTTTTATTACATGTGGAAATGATAATATTTTGGATGTATTGGGTCAAATGAGTTCTATCATTAATATTAATTTCATCTGCTTCTTAGTTTTTAAAATGTGATCACTAGAGTGTTTCAGTTTTAACAACCATAATTCCTGTTTTTGTCGAGCAGTGAGCGGGTTCTCATGTCGCAGTCAGGTTGGCAGGGCAGCTCGATTTCCTCTGCCACACTGATTTTCTCACGGTGTTTGATGTCTCTCATGGCAACCACAGGAAATTCAGCTTCACAAAGGTCTGATTTCAAAAAGGTAGCAGGATCTCATGTTAGACTGTAAACTGTCCAGGAGTCGCAGGGCGTCTGCTGCATGTGGAGCCTCACTCTGGTGGGTCACTCAAACATTTGCTGTTCCCAGGGGTGCCTCTGAGCATTCATGGAGGTTCTCTGGTGTGACTTGGCACACTGTTTGGGAACCACAAACATATTATGAGGACCTCGACAATCTTTAGTTCCGTGCAGCATGTGACAGGTTGTGTATACCCCTTTATACAGGTTCATCGATTCAGTCAACCAATCATTCCTGAACGATTCAGATTTAGTATCTAAAACATGCATGAAATTCGGTTGCCAGGAATAAGGTGGTGAGGACAGACAGAACCCCTGTCTCATGGCGTTTGCTTTCTGGGGAAAAACAAGCAGATAAACACCTCGGGTAAACAAGAAAGCAAGGTGATTGCCGGTCCTGATGGGGGAGGTGGAGGAAGAGGTGCCACAGCCTTGCTGGGCGTGGTGGGGAGGCCAGAGAAGGCCCCTCCAAAGAGACATGGAACAGACTCCTAATGGAGAATCACCAACCAGAGCAGGAATTTTAAAAGAGAATTCTGGAAGAAGCAGCAGCAAAGATGAAGAGTAGAATTAACTTGAACAGCAGAAAGGAGACATTGTGTTTGAGTGAGGGGCGGCCGATGTGCCAAGCTAAAGGTGTCGTTGGGAGCCAGATTGTACATGACTTCGTGTGCTGTGGTCACCCGCTCTGGGTTCGTGATCCCAAAGACCTATTCGAGCTCTATGGCATGCGACCAAGGAAGTGGAGTGGAGCTGACGTGGGTGGGCACATGGCGGGCACCTGGAATGGATTCAAGTCCAGCTTTTTAAAAAAAAATTGTTTTAAGCTGTAGATGGACAGCACACTTTTATTTTATTAGTTTATTTTTATGTGGTGCCAGGGATGGAGCCCAGTGCCTCACACCCCTAAGCCCACCCTCTGCCACTGAGCTGCAGCCCCAGCCCAAGATCCAGCTTCAAGGTAAGTCTGTGCGAACCTGGGCGTGAACTCCACATGGCAGTCAGGTGCAGGGGTTGCCTCAGCCAGAGGCCCCGGGCTCGCCCACTGAGGCCAAGAACCTCGGGTCCAGTCTGCTTTGAAGCTGGCCTTCCTCATCCAGACACACCACCTGACTCTTCAGCCTTAGTGTCTGTTCCATCCAGGTGGTATGCCTCTTTTGGTTTCAAGTTTTTACTGAATTAAAACCAATTTTTACATCCCCTTCAAACTACCTGTTTTCAAGGTAAGATGTTTCTGATTGAGTTGAACTTTTATTTTTTCAGATAGTTTGATTTATTCCAGGAATAAATAGATGACTAATTGCTTATTTTCTCACTTGTAATTGTTACAGTTTGTATATGAAGTGTTCCCTGAAAGCTCATGTGTGAGACAATGTGGGAATGTTCAGAGGTGAGTGGTTAGATCATGAGAGCTGTGGCTACCTGTGATGAATCCACTTTATGGACTAATAATTTGAAAGGACAACTGTACTGGGTGGTGACTCTGGCAGGTAGGGTGTGGCTGGAGGAAGTAGGGCACTTGGGGTGTGCCTTGGGGTTTCTGTTTTCTCCCTGGCACCTTGCTTTCTCTCTGTGCTTCCTGGCTGTCACTGTCCTCCATGTGCCCTTCCTCCACCTGATGTCCTGCCTCACCCCTGGCCACAGCAATGGAGCAGACTGGCCATGGACTGACCCTCTGAAACCAGGAGCCAAATCTTCCTCTAACTGCCGTTGTTGGGTATATTGGTCACAGTGGCACAATGCTGATTAACAGAGTGATTAATTATACTTTACCTAGGTGAGTTTTCGAGGGTTAGGAGACTCCACGTGAGGACCAGCCAAGACTGAGATCCCACCGTTGGAGGAATGACCTTGATTCAATGATAGCTTCTGGGTTTATCTGGGCCAGGCAGGCCCTCCAGAGCTCCTGAGAAAGAAACACCAACATGCTGTAAATGGTAAACATGCAGTGAGAGCCAGGGGAAGGGGGGCGAGCAGGCGGGCACACTCGGAACAAGTGCGTGAAAGACAGGTCTAAACCACTACGTGTTTTGCACCTTCCCTGCTGACAGCATCAGAACAAAGGTGTGGGAGCCGGGATGGTGGCCTGCAGGGTGCTCAGACTGGAGTCCTCAGAGCCTACGGAATGCTGTACTCGCAGCAGATGGCATCTGTTAACAGGTGCCAATGAGTGAAGGACTTTGAGGTGGATCATCCAGGTGAACCCAATACAATTAGACGAGTCCTTAATAAACTGGAAAATATTTACCAGATGCCATCAGAGAGAGAAGAGGAGATGGATGGACAGAGGGTGAGAAAGACGTGATGGTGATGATGATGGCGGTGGTGGAGGTGGTGATGGGGGATAGTGATGGTGGAGGTGGTGGTGATGGTGGTGATGATGATGATAGTGATGGGGTGGTGATAGTAAAGATGATGGTGATGGAGGTCGTGATGGTGGTGGGGGACCGTGATAGTGATGGAGATGGTGATGGTAATGGTGGTGGAGGTGGTGATGATGTTAATGGTGATGATGGTGATGGTGATGATGAAGACCTGAAGATGAAGATAAGTTCATTATCTCAGAAATTTTGTTACAGAAATGGAACTAACAGAGTGGTGAGGATGTGTGGAAGAGAGAACCCCATGCTGTTGGTGGGAAGGTACATTTGAGCAGCTGCTATGGAAAGTAGTACGGAGATTGCTCAGAAAATTAAAACAGAGCCACCTTATGACTTAGCAATGCCACTTATGGCTTCATATACAAAGGAATTGAAATCAGGATTCCAAGGAGATATCTGCAAACCCATGTTCACTGCATCAGTATTCGCAAAAGCCAAGACTGGGAGCAATCTAAATGTCCATCCACAGATAAATGGATAACGAAAATGTGGCTTATCCACATTATCCACACAAAGGAATATTATTCAGCCTTAATAAAGAGGAAATTCTGCCATTTTTGATAACATGGAGGAACCTGGAGGACCTGAGATCAGCCAGACACAGAAGGACAGATAGGAGAAGGAACATCACTTCCATGATGAATCCATGAGTCAAACTATAGAAGCAGAGAGTGGAACAGTGGTTTCAAGGGTGAGGGTGGGGACTGGGAGGTGGAAGAGATTAGTCAAGAATATGAAATGTTCTCTATGTAAAACGAATAAATCCTAGAGATCCACTGTACAGAGCATGTCTATAGCTAACAGTAATGTAGTATATATTTTAAAACATGCTAAGAAGGTAGATGTTATGTCAACTGTTCTTATCCCCCCATACAATGATCATGATCAATAAGGAAGTGGGCCTCTTGGGAGGTGACCCATAGGTTGATGGCCCAGGTGGTGGGGATGGTTTCTTGGGTATAGACGTGTCTCCTCAACTCCTAACGTTGCATACGTTAGGTATGCACAGCTGCCTGTATGTCAATCATTCCTTAATAAAGTGGTTAAAAAATAATTCCACAAAAGGCAACCCTGCCCTGGTGTGAAGAAAGTAGGCGGGTTCAGCAATGTCCCTGCTGTTGGAGGTGCTCAGGATTCCTGCTTCCTTGGTGTGCCTCACCAGTGGTCCCGAGGGGGGCATGCTGAGGACTTGGCACCCTTCCAGCCAGGTGGATTCTGGATAGATGTGCAGAATTTCCAGGTGCTGCAAACTTTGCAAACTCCATGCTGACTGGCTGAAAGTGAAGTCAGTGATTTCGTTATGTCAGTGTATCGGGGAGCATAGTCATTGGTGTGCCAAGGCAAACCACATCTGTTACACACAGAGTGTACAAAGAGAAGAAATCCATTTGCACACGTGAAGAGCCATGTGCTGTGCTGGCTGTAAGAGAAGAAAGGCCAAGCTGAAAATGCAATTCGACTTTGTTTCAGGTTGAAGTATTTAAGCAATAAGCATTCAGTTATTGTCTAGGAGACTTGCGTGCTTACATAGCCCAGAAAACAGGAGCATTTGATAAGGTGTCAAGACCTGGCTGCTTGGGCGCATACCTCCCGACCGCCCTGTCAGTGATGGGCTATGGCGTGTTTCCTCACTGTAGGGTTGCTTGTGGTGGTTGGAGGTGTCCTGTCAGATGGACCTTCTCCCCGATAGGAAGCTCAGTTAATATTCTCTTGAATCATAATATTTGCCTTGTGTGGGTTCTTCTTGTTTCAGGAACCCCTGGTTAGTGTGAGGCACAGGCCTATTTTCTTTCTTTCTTTCTTTCTTTCTTTCTTTCTTTTTCTCTTTCTCTTTTCTTTCTTTCCTTCCGTCCATCCCCGCCTCCCTCCCTCCCTTCCCTCCCTTCCTTCTTCCGTGTCCTTCCTTTTTCTGGTTTGCATTTCCTTGATGGCTAATGATGCTGAACGTTGTTTTTTTTCACGTGTTTGTTGGGCATTTGTATCTCTACTTATTTGTTTTCCTGAGGAGTTCAGACTCTATTTCTGCAGAATTTAGTTTCTTGGCTCCATATTTTCATTTAGAAGTTCTTTGTCTTCTCATTCTCTATTTGAAGAATGAGAAAGCTTCATCAGTATTTGAAGGGTGAAAAACGTGCCCGGAAAACCACTGCGGACGCCGGAACTCACACTAGAGATTTTTTATTAGCCAGATGACCAGCATCTGCTCTGAAGAGAAAGAGAAAGACCGAGAAAATGGCCGGGGAGCTTCTTTTAAGCTCTGGAACTTCGTGGGCAAAATGATGATAGGCCCAACTCTTGAATTTGAATTTTGGCGGACTAGAGATCAGCCAATGGCTGGTGAGACAGGCCAACGAATGGACCAATGGTGGGCTAGCTACAGGGAAGGGGTGGGGGGAGCTGCCCCCCCTTCCGGGTAGACGTGTCCTGCACCCAACCCCAAGGAAGGAGCTCCACGAGGTTGGGCTGTGGGCTGTTAGGTAGCCGGAGGCAAGGGTGGGACTCAAGGCAAACCCACCTCTGGCCTGCTGCCTGCAATGGCCAGCTGACAGGGGACGGGGCCAGGTGGACAGAGTGCTGACAGATGCAACCTACATTTCAGTATTTAGTTATCTTAGCAACATTTTCTATTCTAATACAAGGCCTCTGGTATTTTAATCTCTCCTCAAGCACATAATTATTAAATAAACCCAAATTCCCAACAATTTTCATCCAGCAGTTTTCTTAGAGAATTGATCCTTATTTTCTTTGGGCTGGAAAAATTCAGTTGAAGCATTCAACATCACAGGCAAAAAGCAGGTTTTAGGCAAATGTTGTAGTTGAACTGGAGAAGCATTGATTTGATTCGGATTTCCTAGGTCCAGCCAAGTGGCCGTCACATGCTCTTCTGTACATGAGGGCTGGACATCGGGCTCTTGGTTCCTGTTGTCACCAGGTTGTGATTTTCTCAGAGACCAGTCCTTGGAGAACTATGTGCAGGCCATTGCAGTAATCGGCCCGCGAGGTGTTAGAATGGTCCTGTGGTCACCCGGATGTGTCAGCTTCTACTTAATAATTCAAGGTTTAGGCCACAGGAAAGGAAGAACTTTTGTAATGGAGACTTTGTTGCAGCAGAGAATTATAAAAGAGGAAAGAGAGTCCTAACAAGCTTAGTAAAGAGGGGCAATAATATGAGGTTTGACCTTAAGCACTTTGTCAACGAAGGTAGTTGAGGTAGCATGAGCGATGGGAAAGAATACATTGAATCAAACCCAGAGTAAAGTCTGCGTTACACAAACCCTCTCCAAATAAACAACCTGCATCACCAACTACAGCACAAGTATCTACATCACTGTTAAACTGGAGACCAACATCCGGGACAGCCTCGGTGGAGGCCCTGGTTTGACTCCTAAAACCTGAAATTTGTAGCTCGCTCTTTCGTTGAAGAAATAGAAACGTGGTCTCGCCTCGGCGACTGCAGCTCACACAGAACACAAGGGGCTCTGTGGAGGTCACCTGGGGTGACGGCAGGGTCCCTGCCTGCAGACTCCACTCAGCCAATTGTGGGAAATGAAAAGGGAGAGCAGGGCTCTGGGGCCTTAGCTGGGAGGAGACGGGAGAGAAATCAGGTCACCGAGCTGTCCCCCTCTGTCCCTCGCACTGTCCTGTTCTAGTCCGAGATGTGTGGACCAGCTCGGTGCATCTTAAGCCGTGTTTTCTTCCCACCCTCTTCCTGCTGCACACAGAGCCAAACCCTCCTTCCCAGTCGGGTTCCAGGATCATCCCCAGTGAACCCTGACAGGGAGCCACATTCAACCTTAATCTGCAGTAAGTGTCTCCCCCAAGTTCCCGTCTTCTATGCCCTGACGTGGGCTCACCAGTGTCAGGCTGGCGGAAGGAGTGAGTTGGCAGGAAGCCCCTCGAGTCCAACACAGTAGAATTACCAGGGCCAAGGGCAGGCAGGGGTTCTGGGGACAAGAAATTGTGGTATTATTATTAATAATAAATTCTATAACGTGCTACTTCAGTTTACTAGTTGTGCCTCCCTCACACACAGAATGTGAAATTCTCTATTTTGACTGTCTAGCATTGATCACTGCTATGATTTGGGCTGGGATGTCCCCCAGAGGCTCATGTGTCAGGCCTGGTCTCCAGCGCAGCGAGGACCCAAGCGATGGGACATGATGGCTCTGACCTCATCAGTGGATTAACCCATTGATGGATTAATAGTTTGGTGGCTTTATTGGGAAACTTTAGGAGGTGGCCTTGTGCGAGGAGATAGGTCACTGGGGTCCCCTGGGAGGTCTCTGTCTTCAGACCTTCAGCCCTCCTCCTCTCTCTGCGTCCTGGCTGCCATGGGCTGAGGGGCTTTCCTTCAACACATCCTTCCACCTCACCTCGGTCTTAAAGCCATGGAGTCTGCGGACCATGACCGAAGCCTCCTCTCAGCTGTCTTCCTCAGGTATTTGTCGCAGTGACAAGAAAAGCCAACATAATCGTCCTAGCTAGCCCTATGGAAGAACCCCAAGGGCGCCCCTGCAATCCCAGGGCAGATGTTTCCTTGTGCATTGAATGGTCACATGACGTCCTTAACATCCAAGGGTCTGCAAGTGCCTGGACTATGTGGAGATGCCAGAGAGACACGGTTGGCCAGCCATGACCGTGATGCTCGCTTTCTTTTCCTGTAAGACCGCTGAGGGGCATGTAGGGTCCTGTTGGGATGGATAAGAAGGCACCTTCCAGAATTCACATTCTCCGGGCCCTAATCTTGCCACTTGGCTGTGTGGCCTTGATCAGTCTCTGAATCTTAGTTCCTGTCTTTGAAAAACGAAAATAAAAACCAGGATAAAGAGGTAGTTAAGTGAAAGCACTTGGATACTGAACTGAAACGAGCTTTGTCAATAGTTATTTTGGGAGAGCCAGCATAAGTTGAGTCCAGGGGATGCGGAGTAGCTCAGGGTGAAGGAATTTGTACTTTGGCATAGATAGAGAGACAGCTGTTGGTGATTGAGGCCTCCCTGGCTCTATAAAAAGACACTTTATGTGGATTCGCGAGGCCTCGTAGCCACTTCATCTAGCTGTGTTCATACTCTGGAGAAGCAGGATGGAAGGTTTAGTAACGACCAAGAGTTGGGAATGGAGGTCATAGAAGTAGGTGTTTGTGCTTTGTAACTGCAAATATTAGTTCTCTCATTGTGAAAATATTTCAAAGGTAGCACTTAGATGTTATCTATCTGATGCTGTGTAATAAATATTAGTGTAAATATTTATAGTTTCCCTAGGAAACAATACGCTTCTGTTTTGGAGTGTCTGCCAGGCACCTAGACACATATCTCTTCATGTAAGTGTGAAGGGATATGAAGATATAATACCTGTACAATGAACCATGGGTAGTTAATCCCTTCATCACCTAACACTCCTGGGCCCCGATTTCCTGCCCCAGAACACATCCCCCAGGTGAGCTTCCCTGTCCACAGGTCCCCAGGGTGCTTAGGTGCTTGGTTGCTCTCACTCCAAAGAGTCTGTGTGCAGGAAGTGGGTCAGGGACAAAGACCAGGGAGGGTAGAGGAAAACGTGCAGTCGGGAGGCCCACAGACCAAGTCCAGTCAACAGCGTTCACCATCAGGCCACTGTTCAGAATAGTGCCTTCGGCGTCGAGAGAACTGGAAGACCAGTGCTCTTCTGGAATTGTCTTTTTTTTTTTTTTTTTTTTTTGGAACCAGGGTTTGAACTCAGGGACACTCAGCCACTGAGCCACATCCCCAGCCCTATTTTGTATTTTATTTAGAGACAGGGTCTCACTGAGTTGCTCAGGGCCTCGCTAAGTTACTGAGGCTGGCTTTGAACTTGCGATCCTCCTGACTCAGCCTCCCAAGTCACTTGGATTACAGTTGTGCGCCACCACGCCCGGCTGGAATTGTCTTTGAACCTTATTTTTAAGGAAAAGAAGGAAACAAACATTGAATGCATGCCTCTGTAGGCCAGCACCCACTTTTTAAAAAGAAAGTGAGAATGAACCCCAGGCGCCCAAGTTTTGCAGTGGAGGTTGAACATATTCAACAAGGAACAAAGAAACTTAGCAAGAGTAAAGGGTCATGCAAATCGAGTGAGAAAATGTATTCGATCATGTCAAGTACAGATTTGTCCAAAGAGCTAGCCGGATAAAACAGCTCAGTCTTGCATTTCAGTTCTGATGCGGGGAAGAGATCCTCTTTTGTTATCTTGACAATCATTCAGACACAGAAGAAAAAAATACAATCTGCCCAAAATGAAGTCTTCGTTTTCAAGTGTCCCAGAATAGAAACAGCCCCACTTTGTCTGGGCTTCCCATTTATTTATATACTTCTCTGCATCAGGGGAGCCACTTTGGCTGCTTTCTCATTGTTCTTTTTAAAATTTTTTTTTGTTTTAGCTGTCAATGGACCTTTATTTTATTTATTTATGTACATGCAGTTCTAAGGATCGAACCCAGGGCCTCACACATGCAGGCAAGTGCTCCACCACTGAGCCATGCCCCAGCCCTCTCATTGTTCTTTAAGGAACAGAAAGGTGCTAATAGTATTTTTAAAAATCGTTACTTCAAAGAACCTTATAAGAGGGCATTTGGAGAAAAAGATTCAGAGACCCAGGCAATGTTACAAGTAGATGAATAATAGTAATTTTCCTAGAATCGCAGAAGTAAGAGAAACCCTAGGTTCCGTCCATCCATCCATCCATCCATCCATTTTTGATTGTTTTTTTGGCCCATCTGCATGTGTCCTCCAGAAAATGTGGTCCTCCACCCTGTCACCCAGGCTCTTTCAAGGGCAATGCATTATTGACACTGGAAAATGCAGCAGAATTGTATAAAAGTGTCATTTTACACAACGGTCATTCACTCTTTGAAGAAAGGCCTGTGAAACTGGCTGCGGGCAGGTGTGGCATGTCAGTCGAGCCTCAGAAAAGCCAGCGGGTTGGTGCAGGGCAGGCAGCGGGTGCCAGCTGGGTAACGGCCTGGGTGATGGCCTCATCCTCTTTCACGGGAGTTTTGGGTATCCAGTGTTGATCCGGGTATCTGTGGTTTCCACTTCCCGGACTCTGCTGTCCTTGGACTTCCTGGAATCCTGTACAATGAACCATAGGTAGTTAATCCCTTCATCACCTGAAGGCTGCTCACTCCTTTCTGCCCTACGCCTTCACACTAGCCGCTCACCCAGGGTGAAGGGGAGGGACACCAGGCCCCTTGGGCGACCCCTTAGAGATGGAGGTGGCAAATCCACCTTGAAGTGACCATGTTCCTTCTGGCTCATACCAATGGAACATGTTTGCTCTAAAGAAACCTTTGGAATCAAAGAAACTGTCCCAAATCGTGCAGCGTTGTTGCTCCCTAATTCTCAACTTGGTGGAGAAACCAAGAGACCTAAGCGTCTCTGAAGCTTCTGAGTGGGTACAGCAGCGTTGGCGTGTGTCCTCAGGACTTGTCCAGCTTGGTGACGTGACTACAGCCATCCTGAACTTCACGGCGCCCCTTCGGGCACTGCACACCCAGAGGCTCAGTTGGTGGTCCACGCGGTTCCACAGACAGCAGAGCTTACAAAGCACTGGTGTGGCAGCCGAGACTCACTGCAGATGTGCAAGACGTGCAAGATGTTTTACAACCTGTAAAATCTCACCAACATTACTATTATGGAAAACACAGGAAAAACAAAAAATCATGGCACTGGAAGAGATAAGCAGCACTTGGGATGTAGAAGAAGGGCAAGGTTTACTCAGCACCTGTGCCGGCTCAGTGGGGTCTTCTCAGAGGCTGGGCACTGCCTTGTGGTCTCCATATCTTTTACCCGGTACAGACTTCCGGGTTTGAAGACTTTCTCATGCAAGTAGCCTTGATGTCTCCCCCTTTCTCCAGGCAGCTCTGGTTCCTGCCATCGCTGCTGAGCAAGCACGATCAGAGGAGCAGAAACGAGCAGGTTGCAGCTCTTAACAGAGATAAAAAGAAAACATCTTAGGAAGGACAGAACAGCGTCATTCACCCTCGCTGCGCACGTGATTCACACATGGACACCTGCTGTCCAGGTGTTACTATAAATGTTTGCTGCACATCCCCTTTGAGCCCAGGGATGCAAAGATAAGCAAGTGGAGCAATAAAGGAAGCAGAAATCTACAGGAAATGACAAGAGTCGAAAGAAGATAGAAGATAAAGCTCCATTGACTTTGGACTTGTGACAAGCTCTCCTGGTATGGTGAGACCTTGAGGGCGTTCCCGCACTGTAGCAGGATCCGGGTATCAAGAACATGCCAATCTCTCAGGCGTATTGTGTTTAAGAAGGCATGGGCCCAAGTTCAGACATGTGGGAAAATGTGTCAGACGTGCATGTTAATGGTAATCCAACAGAGAGCCGGTCTGTGCTACGCACCCGGGCAGCACCAGGGCCTCCTTGCCATGGCCTCTCACTGATTCACCCGATTCCGCCTGTTTGTTACCCTGGGTTCTGGTTCACAGCATTTCTGTGTTCTGATATGTAGGGTGCGTTAGCATAATATTAAACCTCTTTCTATCTCATCCTTATTTTGGTGAATGACTTCACATTGACTACGTGATGATTAAGAACTGGTTCACTGCCTGATGCTTGTTGAAGACACAACATAACTCTCCCTCCACGTCAGTGTCACACTCCTCAGTTTTATGCGAGAGACGGGGTGCTGCACTGTGAGTTTGAGACCCTCCTGTTGTGTCATGGTCTGGGGACTTTCCAGAACACTGCACAGGGTGGGGGATTCTCCACATTGCCACAGATCTCGAGCAAGTGTGTGGCACCCCGGAGCCTGCAGCACCTCCGAGCCCCGGGCTACAGGTGCAGCCTCTGTTTGGAGCATTTCAAAACTTCCTCCTCAACAAGCCAGGAATGGATTTTGTGGTCAGCAGGCCAGCGCTCAGATACCAGGCAAGCAGAGAGTGAAGTGTGCAGTTTGGAGGAGGCGGAGAGATAATGTCAACTCTAATTCCTGTTCTTCTCCAAACACAGAGAATAGGCCAAAGGTCGCAAGTCAAAATTAAAGAAAAATGGAAAGCAGATGTTAAGCAGCTCAGTCTAGGACTGGAAGTCCAAGCGGCGAGGGAATCATTGAAAAGAAAACACCACTGAGGGCATGCGTGCACACGCGCACACACGCACACACACACAGACGCACACACACAAACACATACACACACATACACATACACACACGCCCCAGAGAGTGAGGGGCTCGGGAGGCCTCATTTTCACGATGATGTGTGTAAAGTAGTTCAACTTTTCAATATTTTAAAAAATAATTTAATTCCATGTTTCTCTTTTTTAGTCAGCAGACATATTTGAGGAGTAGAAGTTCTTCCTTCTACTCCGACACGAGGAGGCCTGGGAACCAACCTCTTTTGTGAAGATATAGGCACTTTATCTTCCAAAGAATTGCAATCAGCTAAAAAAAGAAAAGGAAAAGGTTTGCCTTTCAATCCACAGTGACTGTTGCTCTTAAAACCACATTTGTCCTTGAATTATCCTTCCATTAGCAACTCCTGAGTGGATCTCCATATTGGTAGGGCCACAGCAGATTTATTAGGATGAGAATAGGTCTCAGGCAGAATTTCATCTTAGATCATAAAATACATCATAATGAGTCCCAAATGGATAGCAATTTTTTTTTTTTTTTTTATTTAAAGAGGAGCTATGTGTTTTGGTGCTTTGACTTTTACAGCTAATCTTCAGCTAAAAGAAAGGAAGATATTGCAAGGTCAACAAAAATACCGAGATGTAGGTATGATGTTTTGATCCTAGAAAAAAACTTGAAACAGACACTAGAATCTCTCCTGAAGCCGTTCCTGTGTTATCCTTCAGAAAGTCAGACTGAAGTCACAGAAGTGAGAAAGAGGCTTTGGAACATGACTGAAAAGCAATTCCCGACATTTACATAAAACCAAGAATTGAGAGAAATCATTAAGAACACATCCTCCTCAGCATGTGATTTGATCTTAAAGCTCCCCCATGGTTTCCTGGGTGTCAACATCTGGGTGGTCAGCAGTCACCGCTGGCCTTGAAGGACACGAGGGGTGTTGGATGCACATGCAGTAGCTGTGGAATCAAGAGCTGGTAACTGGGGTCGTTGCTGGGTGCTCTTGAGTAAGGGATGTAATTATGAAAGAGGAGTGTCAGCGCAAAGCCCAGGTGTGGTGCCAAAGCAGGCCTGGAAACCTGGAGCCTGCGATGAGCTCCAGGAAGCCCTCTGTGTCACCGTCAGGTGCTCCCAGGGTGGTGGCAGCAGCAAAGCCAGGAAGAGCCGGAGCCACGGCCTCAGCCTGGTGCACCTCCTCTCCCCGAGAGCTCCCCTGCGCTCGCCCACCTCCACGCCATCCCACTGTGTACCTGCGTTCTCATTTCCTCTGAGAAGGCACAATTATCCTGGGGAGTTTAACAGAGTTCATTTTATTGTGGGCCCCAGCTCAGTGCTAACAGCCTGCAGTCGGGCCTCAGGCACAAGCATCTGGTGGCAGGTGCTGCAGGCCATGCTCACAGCCCACCCAGCCCAGAGCGGTTCTTCAGCTGATGTCATCGAGAGGGAGCACGTCACACTCATTAGATCCCAGGCAGTATAGACATGCCAACTCATCTAATCCCCATGACAACCGCATGAGGCAGCTGCTGGGCCATGGTCTCTGGTTTAAAGCCCAGAGCACTTAGACACAGAGAAGAGAAGCCATGTGCCCAAGGTCGCACAGCAGGGCCTGGCATGGGTGTTAACCTGTGCTCCTAACGGTGGTACCTCTGTGCCTTTCAGAGTTCCCAGAAAAGGGTCGAGATCATCTGATGGGAAGTGGGATGCCTTGTTCATGGACAGGTAGCGAGGGGGAGTTGCCCCCAGGCTCTCGCAGTGTTACCTGCACACTTCACCCATGCTCACAGGACTCGGCTTGCTACTTACCGTCAGCGTGTAAGGCCCTCATCCTGTCTGCAGTGTGAATAACCTGCAGCCTCATCATCAGCATGATGAATGCATTCATAATAAAACAGAGCAAGATTCTATTTAAAGATGAATTAGAAGAAAGCTGATGGTGCCCACGACACAGTTCCATCTGCTTGGAGAGCATCCACAGCCCTAACAGGTGTCTCACAGGAGTGTGGTGGAACTCAGGACAGGTGGGGACTAGGAAAGGAGAAAGAGCGGAGAAGCATGAACGGAAAGCAGCTCCTCGCCTTGTGCAGAGCCTGCCTGCAGAGCATGGGCAGCCCGCGAGACCCTGGTTTGCATGCCAGTGATCTTCATTATTGAGACACCACAACTTCATTTCATAAGCATCTTCTTCCGGCCAACCAGCTGGGGTTACTCAGGGCAGATTAACTAGAACCCGATGGGTTTCAGCCCTGCTCAGCAACACCAGCCAAGGGCTGTGATTCCAGAGGATGCAGGCTGAGATCATGTAACCTTGAACTTAGACATCACCCCAGATGAGTCCAACTGTCAGACTTGCAGGCTGGGCTTTTCCATGGCTGAAGCTGGTCTGGGAAGAGACAGGACAGGGTAAAAGGCAAACTAGAACAAACCCATGTCCCTCCCTAGCATTGCCAGACACAGAGGAGAGGGAGCAGGGTCACCCACAGATCCACCCCTAGGACACCTGTGCCTGCTGCCCTGTAAGCCGGTAAGCCAGGGCCTGGGACAGGGGTCTTCCCCTTAGCACGCTGTGAGGTTGGGAGATTCACATGAAGTTTAAGACAGCCTTTTGGAGGAATTGGATCGCCTTGGCAAGAACCCTACTTTCTCTCTCCATGAGTTCAGACCCCTCTATTAGAGGGGGCTGCAGAGAACAGTCTAGAATGTGAACCACCTAGACTTTGACCCCAAAGCAAAATGGCTTTGGTTCTTTAATTGTGGACAGAATGCTCAAATCCAGATTTCAAGTGCTGAGCCTTATAAGATGTGACTGTTGGAAAGAGATCAGGATGCGGGAGGCAGGAGGAGTTTGTTCCTGATGGGTGGATGCTGTCTTACACCACTGGGTGATGAGCCCCTTTCTGGCCCGAGCTCCGGTGGTGGCCTGGTCGAGCAGGCCAACACTCGCTGGCCGCAGTGAACACCACGTCTGGGTCAGTCTGGTCTGCGATCTGGGCGGGGTGCTGGGCGGTGGGAGCTCCTCCTCCGGTCCAGCGTTCCAAGGCAAAGGGCACCCAGGGGTCTCCGCCTCCCCCACGCCCTTTGTCAAGGGATGCCGGTGTCCCCACCCACCGTCTCCAGTGAACTCCTTCAAGTGCACCAAAGCCTGCATCAGGGGCCACGTGTGGATGGCGTTCTCGTGACCGCGACTCTTTTCCCTTCTTAATTTGTTACTCCTTCCTCTTGGGGTTCTCGGTGTGATGTTCCTGCCTTAAGGGTCCTGGGTTGTCGCATCCAATCACTTTCATCACTATCATTCTTAGGTTCGAGGTCATTTCTCCAGCTGGAGCCTTGAGGGCCTTGCTGGGGCTTATTTGTCTTTGGTCACTAGCACGATAGCCCGCAGCCTGCTGGACACCTGGCAGTGTGTCGCGTGGGTGCTTGAGAAACAGCAGAACTGGCGTCCTAAAGGCAGGGGCCGGCTTCCCGGGCGCTCCCTCTGGCTCCTTCAACAGATCAAGCAGCCACGCCAAGGCAGCCCTGGCCCTCAGGGTCAGACTCCTGCGCAGGTTCCCGCCCTCTCCCCGTCCCCTCAGCTCTGCTCTTCACAGTTTGGAAGCCCCCAGGGCAGCCTGCCCCTCTGGGGGCTGCAGAGTTTCCCTGCGGGAAGTGTTTTCTGGGTCTGCGGGAGGACATGGCGCAACCCGGCTGCCGGCCCTCCGCTGCGGTTTCATTTTTAATTTGCCCGTGTGCGTGTGCGTGTGCGTGGCACTGCGCGGTGTTCTGAGGAGCGCACGCTGTGGAAGGCGGGCATCAGTCTAGTTAACAGATCCATCACCCAAGTCCTTCTCATTTCTTGTGGTGAGAGTGTCTAAGGTCCACTCTTTGGGCTGTTTTGAAATGCACGATGCATTATTATTACCTGTGGTCACCGGGCAACAAGAGCAAAAGAAGACAAAAGGGATGGCGTCACTGTGAAGAGCTCCTGCCCGGCAGAGGGAACGGTCAGGAGGAAAGGAGACCAGACTGGGGGAAAACACCTGCAAATCCTGCCTCAGACTAAAAGTAGGAGGCGCTCACATGCTCAACTGCGGGACACGTGGTCCCGCGATACGGGCAAAGGGCCAAAGCCACGCGACTCTGGTTGTGACTTCCCTGAACATTGTGCAGTTACAGAGTTTCAGTGATTCTTATTATGAACACACTGTAAGCCATTCAAATTTAATATGTTTACATACGAAGTTGAGGCAGAGGTACAAATTATCTTGTTTGCTTAAAAAGTTATCTCAGAATCATTCAGGTGTCTGTTTTTAATTTATTTTTAATTTTTTTTTCAGAGAACGCCATCAAGCCGGCAGGGCTCTTGGAGGTCTGGACCCTCTTCCTCTGCAGGGTGGAGACCAGCCGCTGTGGATGTGCCGGATCAGGGGGCTCCGCCTGGATCTAGTACCCGGTCAGGGGAAGCGGGACTCTCCAGACTGCCTGTTTTCTCACTGGATACTCCAGGGATGAAGTACCTTATTTTGTTAAGCAAAAATTTGAATCTTTGTAAATTTTTCTGGTTCTACTCTGGTGGCGGAATGAAAGCAAATCTATGTCGTATTTTCTCATGATAAAGCTTGGTATTGTTAATGTTATTTCTTTGAAATATCGTATTTCATGCACATACTTCATGTGCACGTCCTTTCGCTGCTTAATAATACGAAAACATCTGAGTACCAGGCACCGTGCTGGTGTCTGTCAGAGAAAAACAGATATGACCCATTCCTTTCCTAAGGAAGGAATCGTGCACATGTCAAGAAATGGTCGGAAGCCACGGCAGAGTCAGGTCAGGGGTGCACAGAAACGCCTGGGGAGCTCGAGGAAGGGGGACCTAACCAGGCGCAGGAAAAGGGGCTTTCTGAGTGAATCTGAAAGGAGGGCGTTCCAGGCTGGGGAAGAGGAAGAATCTTGGAGATGGCACGTGCTAAGGCACCGGGGCAGCGGGCTTGCAGCGTGCTAGGGAGCATCCTTGTAGGAGCTCAAACCCTGGGCGGCGCCGAGGGGGAGGACGGGGGGGGTGGGGGGGTAAAGGCTCCAAGGACATCGGTGCCGCTGTGTAAGGCAGGGGCCATTGCACGCCGGGGAACAAGAGGGAGGCCACGTTGGCACGAATCTCAAAGGCACCTGTGAAAAGGAAAGAGGCGCAATCCCAAGCAGCAGGCCATTTGCTTATCCCTCCTCTGACTTCGGCAGTGGTTCGGCTGACCGCTGAATAAGGTCCAGAGGGACCGCGGAGGGAGAGGAGACGCTGGGCACGGAGGGTGTCCAGCAGGCAGCCCACACAGGGCAACCGCCTGGGGGTGGGTGGGGAAGGGCTCACTTTGAACAGGTCTGGTTCAAAATTTAAAAAAAAAAAAAAATCACCGGAATACGGCAGGAGGTGAAGTCGGACCCCTAGGAGGAGCTTCGGGCGGGGGACGAGGTTCTGGGGTGGTCGATGCTCTGGGGTTGGGGCGCTCGGGTCCAGGAGGGTGGAAGCCAGGATGGTGAGGCTCAGGGGTGGGTCACCACCAGGACCTGGAGAGCGCTGATACTCAGGACCTTATGCTCCTGAGCTGCTCAGAGGGTAAGAGAGAACCAAGAGCCCCCAGGGTGCCAAGGCCGGGAGAAAAGGGGTATCCACGCCCCATTGTCGGGTATCCACGGAGGCCGCGTGCGCACGCGCTCATAAACTGTGGGCGCAGCTCCTGACCGAGCTGCTGCTGAGTCCCCTCACTGAGGAGCTTGAGCAGTCGGGGTGGTACGAGCACCGCTCGTCTGCAGCTGGTCGCTGAGCTAGAGGGCGTGTAAATGAACGTGCAAGGAAGAGTGGAGAACTGAGACTCAGCGTCCTTTGTGCAGTTTATTACTTTGCCTTATGGCCTTTTGGAAAAAAATGAGGCCCCATCGATGTTAATTCGGGACTTCATATTGGGGTGGGAATATTTAGGTCAAACACAAACACCTGCAGAAGTTCTCTGTCGTGGGTGCGCTTTCCACATCCCTGGTCATCCCCCGGGGGAACGAGGTGGGACGTGCCAACGCCCCAGACATGACAGAATCAGAGTGGCCACCTTCCTTCCCTCCCTGAGAGGCTGTGCGGACACAGCGTCACCAGCTCCCTGCGCTTTCCAGGACACACACACCTGAAAGGGCTTCAAAGTTCGGACTCTGCATTTGAACACCTTTCCTGAATATGAAAGTTCTGACACAGAGAGTGTTGCTGGAAAGGAAGTTCCCAGCTGCCGTGAAATTCTTTGTGAAAGATAAAGGTAGGCATTGAAAACAATAGGCACGCTAGGACGTTTGAAACTTCAGTCTAGTGTGTTAAATGAGTTCCAAAGCAAGGAAAGACAGAATAGGAAGATGAAGACAGGACTATCTATTCTGGTCTTTAGAGAATTGTTTGGAGGATGATATTAATGACTTAATAATGGGAATAGAAATTTCTGAAAATTAATTACATTTGAAAGAGACACTGTTCCTTTCTCCAAATTGCTAAGCAATGCTTAATTGTACTTGATTATTCTGGGCTTTGTCAGTTGGGAAAAAAAAATCTTAAAAGAACAAGTTAATAGCCAGGAAATTAGGTTTGCTGAAAGTGCAGTAATTAAATTATCTTATCGCTGTGCAGAGTGGTATTCAAGAAAATGGCATTCCATGGTGGAGTCTTGTTGGCTTATTGCACAGCTCCATTACAGCAGTCTCTAGGGCTAAGGGAAATTGGCTAGAAGTTACATTTGATTTCACTGCAGCTTTGAAGTTATTTTTAGCCTAATTCGGTAAGAATTGGCTCTATTTCATGAAAACAATCCTCATTTTCTTTTGTGACCTGGTGGCCTCTTCTTGAAAATGAATCTCTTCAATGACAGCCACATTCAGAGCCAGTGTCAGTACCATCCCCATCTCCTGGTCTTCAGCTGGAAACCTGCTGAACAGCCCTGGAAGTAACAAGCTTCCACCTGCGTTCATGGTCACTCTTTTGGATGTACATTCTGTTTCCCATGATTTGGTTCTCTATTAAGCAGCTGATTTTTCCATTAAGGTGCATCTGTTACCAGTAGGTGCTACTTCAATGGGTAGAAAATTCCCAAAGAGGGCTTCCCCAGGACGCTTGTTCCTTGCTGTCCATGGGAACAGAACCCATGTGGCCATTCAGACCGTGATATCAGAGGCCAAGGCTCCTTGGTCTTCTGCCTGCACCTTAGCACTTGGTTTCTGCCTCATGTTTCCAGAGAACTGTGCCTGCTGCTGCTATCTTGACACCATTCCAGGAAGCAGGAAGTAGGAAGGGCTAAAGAAAGTCAGACCACTAAGGTTTCTTTCAGAAAATCGCACACAGCCTTTTCTTTTTCATTCCACACTGAAACTTGAGAGGGTCCACACCTAGCTTCAGTGTAGTCTGGGAAATGTGGTCTTTACTCCAGGTGACCGCATGCCCACTAAGCCTGGAAGGTTCTAGAACTTCAGAAAGAAGGAAGTGGAGACTGGACCTGAACAACCAGTGGTCACTCCAGTTTTCTTCCTCCTGCTCAGGTGGCCACAGAATCTCTACATCAAATCTCAGCTTGTGGTCCCCACTGTCACTCAGGTTCTGGAATATTAGCCTTCCCTTAGCAGCTGTTCTCTAGGTTACTGTTTGTGTCTCTCTCCATTTCTGTTATGATGTTCTCTCCCCTAGTAAACAGTACTCCTTATGGGTCTCAGGTGTCCCAGTTTTGTCCTGTCAATATTTGGAACATATTTATATTTAAAATGTGCTGCTTTTCCAAAATTCAAATGTAACTGGGTTTCCTGCATTGCTTTTCCTAAACCTGGCAGCCCCGCACCTCATGACCTGAGTCTCCTTCCATCCATGACACTTCATGATATGGCCTGCTGTTCCTCTCTCAAAAGTACAGCCTATTTTCCACTTTATTAAATCAGAACTGGCCTCGGGATTTGCTTTGGTCCATAAAATATGGCCAAAGAGATATTGTGCAAATCATGGGCCCAGGTCCATGCCATGGGTGGCTTCCCACCAGGGAACCCAGCTGTCATGTGAGAGGCGGGGAAAGGCTGCTGAGAGAAGCCCCATGGCAGGAGAAGGCCCTGGTGTGGTCAGCGAGGCTCTGTGACCCTGGGTGCAGCTTTCCATGTGAGCTGAGTGATCCCTGCCCACAAACCACCCCGCCAAGCCACTGACTTGTGAGAAAGACACTGAGTTGTAGTGTGAATCACGAGGTCCTGGGTGGTTTGTCAGGCAGTGGTAGATAATCAAGACACTTCTGCTTAGAACGAGCATTTCTGAGCCCCTTTGAAATGATGAGTCCTCTGCTTCTGGCAGGACGGGTGGGAACCTGCTTTCCCAAAGCACAACGTGCCAGCAAGCCAGGCAAAGTGCTTTACATCACAGCTTCACAGCACGAATGGGTCTAGGTGGGCAGAACACGGGGAAAGAGCCAGAAACCCGAACAGGGGGCACCACAGAAGGAAAGGTCAGCCAGGGATGCAGGAGGGCTGAGGCTGGGACTCGGCGTCTGGGTGAAACGAAGGAGGCTGAGAATGGCCGAGGCTCAAAAAGCTGCTCTGGACACATAGGACCCACAGGCATGTGTCCAGACACCTCAAAATTAAGAAGCAAACCTGTCGCCTGGTCCAGAGTCTCACCAAGAGCCCTCAGTCCAACTCCCAGGGATCCACCTGCTTGCTGCCTGAGCCAGACTTCCACCTGATCTTCCATCTGCGGTTTGCCAAGGGCCGACCCCCAAGGCACCAAGCTCTGGGGCCAGCAGGTCACCCTGAACCCTGTCAGCACCTATCCGGTGACTGGACTAGGTCCCAACAAGGTGGGGCCCACCAGGCAATTGTATGAATGCCCTCTGAATCTAGTGGCATCCTGAGGACGGGGAGGAGGGACAGTCAACCCTGGACAGCAGGGAGTCTGAACATGGATAATTGAATATAAAACCTAAATTAATGGAGCACAGACTCAAAATACACCAGGTTTGACTTGGGTAGCAACTGAGCCGCCTTCGGGTGGCAAGAGTAATTATATTCTCCTTTAAACCATTAACAAAGCAAGTTAAATAAATTACCTAATATAGAGGACTAATTAAATGAATGAACTTTTGTGAAGGAATTACCAGTGCGCCCCACCCACAGTACACACAGCGCATTAACACTGGTGAGAATCTGGACCCTAAAAGAAGCTTAATTCAATTTATAAAATGAAAGAGTGCTGCATTTAGGACCGGCTCCATCATATTCTGTATAAACAACCGTAGGATAATTGTGAAAAAGACAGAGAATGACAATGTCTCAGAAACGATGCATTAGCCTCAAAATCAAAAGAACAACCATTTCTACTACTAAACTCAATACAGTGGTTTAATTTCAAGACATTATCTGTCATAAATAATTCATTCTATTAGTTCCAGTTTTATTTTGTTTGCAGTTTTTAAATTTAATTTTTACATATGCTGTGATCTGATGTTTTAAAGCTGTTTCTCTGGTTTAATGCTTCTCTACGCAGTAATGAAGTATTACCATTAAATTAAATAAGCACTGGTTAAAAAGGGTCCCCTGCAAGCCAGTGAATCAGCACATTCACAGCATGTTAAACGGTGTGCCGGTGGTGAGTGAGACAGATGCAGTCCTTCCCTTCTGGGCGCCTCGTCCAAGGACAGGACAGACCAGAGACGGTGGACACTGACCTTGGGAAGAAGTCGGAGAAGCACAACGCAGTCAGGAGAGACTCGGGGAAGAGATCTTCCAAGTATCAGAGACAAATCGACAAATGCTAAAGAAGGGACAGTCTCCTTTTCACCTGCCAGACTTTGGCTCCACTGGAAGGTGCTCTCGCTGGTGTGAAGCAGAGATGTCCGGTCACGAGGATGGGCAACTGCCCCAGATCATTTTCAGTGACATTTCCGCCAAGTGTCAGGTTTTGGTCAAAGCCCAGGTCTGTTTTGGTTCCAGGTCTGGTTCCACCATCCCAGCAGTACCGATGGTCCTAAGTGCCACAGGTTCACAGAGCCGAGCACTGGACAGGAGGAGCCCCTCCCCAAGTCACACGTCACCCCCACGCCAGCACAAAGGTGGGTGGTGTATTTTCATCTTGGCATCCATACGTTTGGTTTTAAACCGAGTAATCGATTGGGCAAAAGGGAATTAGGAGAGGGACTTCGTGGGTTCAACTGAGCCCCCACCCAGAGTCACAGGAACGGAGTGTTTTGTTTAGAGCTGACTGCTTCACCTCAGACGACATGGTGTCCACGTGGACCAGGACCCTAAATAATTGCATGGTTTCTGTCCTTTTTCTGGGAAGCTGCTTGGGAATGTCAGAGCCACCTGGAAAGGCTCAGGTTGGATTTGGGGAACCTGTCCACCTAGTGGGGCAGAGGGGACTCCGTGATCAGGTCTCCCAAGTCTGAGCTCTGGAATCTTGTTCTAAACGTGTCCAGCACTTCTGAGGGAGAAGCAAATGCTCATAGATCCCAGAAACGGAAGCATGGGTGCCAGGCAGCACCCAGGGAGCACAGGGCCAGTCTACGGGGGAAGGGAGGGCAGGGTGAACGTGGCTGGAACCTTACCATGTGTCCCAGGAGGGGAAGGGGAGGGTCAGTGTGCTCTGGCATTGGACTGCCCCTGGTTGTCCTGTGCCTGGCCTGAGGCAATGTCAGGGCCAGGGGACAATAACTGCACTGGTGAGTTTGGCGAAGGAAGCAGGAGGTGGCAAGGACTCTGGCTGGGTTGGCTGGCGTGTGAAAGGAACATGCTCAGAGGGATCACTCGCCACCTCGAGGAATCACAGGTCCCGGGAGCACAGTCCATCCAGGATCAGCAAGGACCCCAACTTCAAAGCTCCATGACATTTAGAAAGTAAAAATTATGACTAATGCAAACCTGTGCACCACTGTCCCCTCTAACAAGACCTCACTCCCACAGATTAAAATCATGTCTTTCACAAATCTTGAACTGAAAGTGAGTTTTAAGAGATGATTTTGGAAGCTTAAAACTGGACAAATAATTAATCTTTCCTTGACTGAGGTTTTCCTGTTTATGAAGTGTGTCTTGACCTCAGTGTGTACAGAGCCAAGAGGAAGGTTGTGATTGGAAATACCATGGAAATGCCTCAGAATGTTATTCCACAATTTTAAAAAAGTCATTTTAAACCATTGGCTGAAATAATAGGTAAGGATAAATAGTCATTGCTCTCTCGTGTCTTTATTTATTTTGACTATAGTCCAAGTTGTACAAGGAAGGGACACACGCATACCATCCACCTGCAATCCAGTGTCACACTGAATCAGGCTCAACATGGTGCCAACCATCTCCTGTCGGGCATGCGGATGATCCCGTAAGCACAGGGCGCCCGTCTCTGAGAAGCTAGCTCTATGGTAGACATGGCGATTCAGCAGTAGAAGATAAGGGTCCTGCTGGGCTCCCTCCTTAGGACCGCCAGTTTAGTCCTGTTCCCTGACGCAGGGCTGAGCACCAAGTGGAAGGTCAACTCCTTTGCGGGATTTGTGCAGCTTTCCAGGGCTGACAGAGAAATGCCCCCTGACGAGCTCTGACTAGGATGACGTTCTGCTGGATGTCCCTGTGCTTGGGAAGCTAACAGTGAACATACAAAAGGCATCACTAATCCAGTCAAGGAAGTCTGACAATCAACAAATAGCTTCTGCCTTTAAAGTTATAATCCTGAATTCGATTTCAATGAGAATGGGAGTTGTAACCAACCACTCTTTAAATAGATCACGTACTGTGATGAGTATGTTTGGGGGTGTGAGCTTCAGCTGGAAACCAGCTCGTCCTGCCAGCATTCGGAGACCCTGTTAGGCACAGTATCTACACGGTGAGCCAAGCCTGCCCGGCCCTGAGGAGCTCCAGGCTAGCCGGCAGGACATCAGAGGATCGGAGGACACAGAGCTACTTCAGCACCTGAATGTACAGCTCCAGATGGTGGAAAGGAGAGGAAGGAAAAGGAAAGCGCTTTACATGACTCAGAGAAGACATATTTGAGAATTTAATCTCACCTGATACCTGATACCTGATGCTGGGAAACTATAACCTGTGAGGCAGACTGAGGAGGAAAGGGTGGTTTTTTGTTTTGTTTTGTTTGGTTTGGTTTTTCTTAAGGAAGAGCTTTTTAAGAGTTAGATAAAATTTTGTTATATTTCATTTTATTTCAGGCATTTTAAATGTGAGAGGCTCACAATTGTGTTTCCAAAGACCTCTGGCTGCTGCGATGTGCACAAGGGATTGAAGCAGAGCAGAATGAACTTTGGACTTGACCTTTAACACCTGGGCAAAATTGAAGAAAAATTCACTTGGAAAATAATTTACCAAGAAGAAGAAATAAAGGAATACCCTAATTTCCTGCTTTCTGCAAAGGAATTGGTCAATCCATAACCTCCCCAGAGGGATGCAAAAGCTGGCAGGGGTCCACCCGCACGGAGCACCTCATCTAGAAAGTCCCTGCTGCTGCTCCTCGCTGCTTTCCCAGCCAGCCTGCCGCCCACCTGGCACAACCGCTCACCGAGACCCTGGAGAGAACCTCCTCTCTGTGCCCATGGAGATCTCAGCCCTGTGAGCTGCACAGGAACCCTTCCTCCCCAGGAAGGCCGACCCGCTCACACAATGCTTCCCCCCTGCCTCCAGCAGTCTTGCGCTTACTTGTAAATGTCTTATGTGCTGTTTCTGGTGACCGCAGAGCTCAGTCCACGTGTGCAAGTGCCACGGACGTGTTAAAACTCCCCTTCTCACCATCAGCTCCTGCAGGCCGCTCCCCACCAGGCGTTTTCAATGCTGCCTGTATACACGTTTACCAAATTAAGTTCAACTTTAATTTTTTTTTTTTTTTGTGGTGCTGGGGATTGAACCCAGGGCCTTGTGCTTGCGAGGCAGGCACTCCACCAACTGAGCTGTATCCCCAGCCCAAATTCAACTTTAAATTTAAATGACAGTTAAAATTTATTTTGAAGCTGGGTACGTGGGGTTTATTCATTGACTTGGATAAAATGCCTCTTCTTGCCATTCTAAAAGAAAAGTCATACAGATTAAAAGCTCTGTTAAGATGACAAAAATTTCATGAAATGAAAGTAAATCAAGTTTGAATACTTTGCCAGCCCCTGGATGTGGCCTAGTTAAGTGCAGTTGGGATTTGTTACCTGAGCATTCCAGTTCTGCCCAGTCGGTGAAGGGCTTTCTCGCCAGGGCATACTGCGATCTTGTAGGGTCGAGAGGGCTCAAGATCGAGTCAGTACATTTAAGGGATTTAAGAAACAAGAGTGAGCGATCAGATGATGTCTGTGTCATGGACAGGAGATGAAGGTCACTGTATTTGAAATGTGACAGGATGTTAGTTCAGGACGGCGTGGCCAGGCAGGTGCCCTCGGGGTGTCCGTGAGAAGCTGCAGCCCGAGGCAGACCAACAGAAGGATCTTGTGCTGCTCCGCTCAGGGCTTCCTGAATCCAGTCCCAGCGGGGCTTCTCCCAGATCCCGCCGAGGTCCCCCTTCCTGAGGGCGTCAGTGGGACGTACAGGCTTCATGTCTTCCCTCCTGATTTCCTGAACTTGAAAAACACTGAAGTGCTCTGATTTGCTCAGTAGCAAGTAAGCGATTCAACAAGTCTCACACAGATCCCTTAGGAATTTCTTTCTTTTTCTTATATTTGTGACCAATATGTGTTCGTCTCATCATTTCTTTTTACGACTTTCCACCATTCGACGCTGGGATTTTACCCTGGCCGGAAAGGTAACCACACTCACTGTGGCATAAAAAGAAAGAGCTCCTTGGTGGAATGAGACTGACGGAAGCTCTCAGCAGGCCAGGCGACCCCTGTGTCCACCGGGCGCCCTCCCAGTTGGGCACTGTGAGCACCGAGAAGCTGTCTCCTTTGTGGGGGCCGTGCCGGGATGGACGGCCTCACTGTTTCTCCTCCTCTCTTCCCACAGATTGCTTCTGGCATAAGGAAACGACAGAGTGGACCTTCCGCCTGGCCACTGCCACGCCTCGGGACTTTAATCAGTGAACTGACTTGGTGATTTCTTTCACGTTACGGATGCTGCTCCGTTGTATTTTTATCCAGGCTGATTGTGGCTTAGGGTATTTGGGGACGGGATTAAGTATTTTACCTGTCTGCATGGTAAGCATGCAAAGAGAACTCCCACAGGATCTCAGGTGATGGGTGATCAGTTCGGCCCCTGACCAGAGCGAGGTCCTGCCATGAGTATTTCATTACTTGCGAACACAGGCAGCAGTCGGCTCTGGGTCAGCCGAACTCTCTGAAAAACAGCTCCTTGGGCACATTCACAACCTGGAGAACCAATTTAGGCAATTTTCGCTCCTCTGCTGACTTACCTGGAAAGCTCATTATGCAAGATAATGAGTCCAACAGACGAGGATCAGCAAATGCTTTTGCACACTGTCACTTTCTATCAGAGCAGGCGTTTCCGCACAGGGCTTGGCCAACCTCATGTGGCCGAGGTATGGAGGTGTGGCCTCTTCTTTTGGATTGAGAACTTCCCTTGATTGATTTTCCCTTCAACATTGTACACATTTAACCAGAGTGTTGGTAACCCGAGTCAAGGGCATCTGAATATCTTCAGCTTCGAAGATCTTCAAATATTCAGGGTGGAGGGCAGTGCTGGTGCCGAGCTCCCGCTGCGCCTCGAATACAGAGAAAGGAGAGAAGAATGGTTTCTGAATCTGCACCAGCAGGTGTGTCTAATGAGGAGAAGGACACCAGCACCCAGCTCTCAGGTGGTCCTGAGGACTCCTGGGCTGTGCCAGGCGCCACCTCGCTGCTTGGTGGAGAGGCTGTGTCACGGAGAAAGACCTTACCGTTGTTGGTGCTCAGAGGGGGGTGACTTTGAGTGGGTTGCCACTCATAATGGAACAGGCACACTTGGCATTCTGACTTTCAAAAAATATTTTTAAGACAGCCCTTAATTTTTATAAAAGCTCTAGGCATATGCCCCACCAAGACCAGGACAGGCTTTGTTATCCCAGACGTTCAGTAACAGCAAGGGGACAGCCAACACGCTCACGACACAGAACCAAGAGGCGTGTGATTGAATCTTGGTGGTCTGAGCACTATACAGTGCGCAGAGGCAAGCTCGGCTGGGGCTGAGGTGCCCAGAGATCCCAGGAGTGGCACAAAGGGGACCTGGGTGGAGGGGGGAGAGGAAGCGTCCAGATCCGGGTGGAGCTGGGCCTGCTGCACCCCCGGGGAGCTGGCCACCAGCACGTCGCCTCCGACACTCATGCCCTCCCATGGCTTGGCAGGCACCAGGCTGAACAGTTCCCACAAATGAGAACACAATTTCAAACAAATCCCAGGGCATTGTTCTGTCAGAGTCCAGGTTACTTTCTAAGTAAATGCTGAAAACTAATGGCTTTAAATGACATTTTTACAGACTTTACTTATTTAAGTAACCTCAAGGCTATTAAATTACTACATTGGATGTGGCAGATGAAAGGATCAGTATTTTGCTTTACAAATTTGTTTAGATCAATAACTAACTGCCTTTTCAAAAAAAAGAAAATAATAATGACCTTAGGCTGGAGTGAGCATGTCACCCATTCTAAGTAGATCTGTGTTTCTCACTAGTACACAGCAGGGGACCTAAGTGCAGAAAAAGTGGCAATTCATCTGATACCTAGGCTGGTATTCATTTGCCAAAAGTGTTCAGGATAAATAGACCCCATGAGAACATTTACCAAGAGAGGGCGCTCACACCGGGGTGGAGTAGGTGGGCTTGGATGGATGGATCCCTCCTCCCCGTCTCCTCCTCTTCCCTCTGATCGCTTGTTCTGTTCCTAACACTCAACCACCAGCTTTATTGTCAGAGGCTAAGTCCCACAGAATGTCCACAACCTGGGTCAGAAACTCCTCAGCCTGGGCCTCCATAGCAGTCTTCCCTAATAGTTGTACTAATTCGCACTTCCACCAACAGTTGGGTTATTTTCTTACTACTGATATCTTGGGTTCCTTGTGTATGTTGGATATTAACCCCTTGTCTTGTGTATGGTTTGCGAATACTTTCCCCCACTCATCAGCTTCCTCTTCTTTCTGTTGACCCTCTGATCGGCTCTGCAGGAGCTTGGGTTTGCAGTCATCTCATTTGTCTATTTTTGCTTTCGTTGCTTGTGGGTTCATGTAAAAAATCATTGTCCAGAAAAATGTCATGGAGTTTTCTGCTGTGCTTTACTCTAGTGGTTTTAACATCTCAGTCCTTTCACTTAATAGACACCCCTGCTCAAACAGGGAGTAAGGGGAACCCCTGGCAGCCACAGGTCCATAGCCACCCTGAAATCTAGCCAGTGCATCTTGTCAGGGCTTCCTGCTCTGAATGCAGGCAATGTTTCTTACTAGAGTTCAGCTGTGATTTCTTGGGCTCTTGATTCTGCATTTGAGAGGATCTTTCTAAAAGAGTGACCTTTTCTTGCTGCTGAGTGGTTGTCCAAGTCTGGTTCCTGCCTACACCAAATTGGGGCATAGACATCTCTTCACATTGAACTTCCTCAGTGTCTTCCAGCTTGTGTGCTTTCACCCACTCCCTTCTCTTGAAAACACTGAGGGTTTCCTATGAATCTTTTTGGAGTTGGGTCCATGTCCCACAGCCACATCGAAAATTCTTTTCAATAATTTTCTCCAGTAGGCAGAATAATGGCCTCCCAAATTTGTTCGCCTCATGACTGAAGTACTATGGAAATGCTCTGTTACATTGTAAGGGGAATTAAGGTGGCAGATGCAATTCAGACTTTGAAGTAGGGAGATTATTCCACAAGGTCCTTTTCAGTGGAAGAGGGAAGCAGGAGAATCATCAGTGAAATGAAGTGATGTGAAAAAGACTAGAGGCTTTGACTGTGAAGAAGGAAGGGGCCATGAGGCAAGGAGTGCAGAAAGTCTGCAGCCGCTAGAAAAACCCAAAACTGAATCCCTCACTAGACCTTTGGAAAGGAACGTGGCTTGCTAATACCTTGATTATAGCCCAGTGAGATCAGCTTGGTATTTCTAACCCAATTTTGTATTTTAGAACTATAGGAAAATGCAATGTGTTGTTTCAGGAGGCCAAATTTGTAGAGATTTGTGATAACAACAGGAAGTAATGCATTCATCTGCATTTCCACAACAGGCTTATGCTACCTAGAGAGCCTTTTGCTCCCAGGCTACCTGCAGTGGGTCGGTCTCCTACATGTAGGATTTTGAAGATGCACTCAAATGCTCGGCAGTAGCACTGTTCATGGTAGGAAAGTATTGAGAAGAGCCCACATGCCCATTCTTAGCAGGTTGGATAACAAATTCTGGAATATTTATACAATGAATGTATATTTTAATTTTACATTGCATAAATATCTATAGCATTATCAGACAGACAGAAGCAAGCTCTTCCCAGGAATGTAATGTCGGAATTCTTTTACATAAAATTAAAAATAACAGATGGACTTGCCTACCTGTGTTCTGAAGCTACACAGAGAAGGGGAGAATTTGGCCACAATGAGGTATAGTAGAGGCCCTGAGGCCACCCAGCTGCTGGGGAAATATCACCAGGGAGTAGATCACAGGCTGGAAGAGGTCTGGTAGTGTCCTATTCACGAAGCCAGGACAGTCCGTAGGGGGCCATCGTTATTCTTTAAACTAGATATACTTACCTAGGCTGATTGATATATAAAATTGGCAATAAAAATTCCAAAATTAAAAATAGATAATAAAAAGTATAAAAATATACCAAATATTTCCCAAAGAAATCTGACAGCAACATTACTATTGATGAAATATAAGATGAAATCAAAGAGAGAGAAGAGGTCCCTTAAACAAAATAAAAACAGCAGTTCACATGAAGGTGTATTCCTTAGCCCAGTTTCTGACTGAATTCTTCACAAACCTCCACCCAGTGGGAGATGCCGAGAACATTTGAGATTTACTGTTGCTTTTGGAAAAACGAAGCCGTGATTCTTGTTGTGTCATTGAGTTACCTGGTGCAGTTACCAAGTGTGCCAAGAGATTTAAGAGATGATAGAAAAATACTTTCAGTAGAATGTTATAGTGTTAAATAATGTGATTCTACAATTTTAAGTAGTTGATTCTGTAAAGACTTTTGGAAGTGGACAAACTAGCTATGGTTGTAGCTGAGTACAATGTGTAAATCCCTATTTACAAAATAAGAACAAATAGCAAAACATGAGGTCATGTCATAATATGTCCTAAAATGAAAAACCAAAGAATAACCTTTTGTTCTTTTGAAGGCTTACTTGGTAAAGTATAAAAGGAAAATAATTTAGGAAATGACATTATGATTTTTTTGACAATATGAATTGGGTTTTAATAATAAAAGCTTTAAAATTAATAAGTACCATTTTCATTCCAAAGACATGTTGAGCTCAGTGTGGACTTCACTCATCTCAGAAAACAGTAAATTAGGTGGCCCCATTTGGGAGGTCTTTGAGATTGCAGTTAATATGCCATGTATGTTTTAACTTTAGTCCTAAATAGAAGCCAGACCACGGCCCAGATGAGCCTCCTGCCCTGGCCCCACCACCTCTCTGCTTGTCCTTTTGCTGTTCCATAGACTCCTGCCCAGGTGCCTGGGCTATGCCGTGCTGGGAGAGGTCAGGAGCTGTTCCTGGAGGTTCTGCTGCTCAAGGGATATGGTGCTGCATCACTGGCCACTCTCCCAGGAGCTCTTAGAACACTGGTGTCTTCACCATTGCAGCCCCAACATACCACCTCCAGCTGGGCTATGAGGTACCCCCGAAAGCTTCTCTTAACACAGGAATGTTTGGAGGTGAAATGACTGGACTGTGAGAGCTGTGACCTGATCAGTCCATCCCAGTGTGAGTGGGCTGACTGGGTTGTAACATAGGTGGGTGGACATAGCTGGAGGTGGGCCATTGGGGGCATGCCCCGGGAGGGTGCGTTTCCTCTGTGGCCCCTACCCCTCTCTCTCTGCTTCCTGACCTCACCATGAGCTGAGCTGCTTTCCTTCCCTGGGCCCTTCCGCCATGATGTTTTGTCTTACCTTGGTCCAGAGCAATGGAATCAGCCCACCATGGACTGAGACCTCTGAAACCATGAGCCCCAAATAAACTTGATCTCCTCTAAGTTGTTCCTCAGATATTTTGGTCACAGTGCTGAAAAGCTAATACAGCACATGTTAGGAACTTAAATCCTTACCTAGTGACTATTTGAGAGAGTGTGTATTAGTAATATGATAAAAGGTAGTGACTTTTGAAAAGAAGTTGCAGCTATAGTTTTTAAAAAGCACACAGTTATTTAAACACTAGTTATTGCTAGTGAGCTGAGGGGACTCCTGTGGGGCTGCTAGAGGCTTGTGATGTCCTCTCACATCAGACCCCTAACTCAAACAGGAAACTGAGACTTTTTAAACAAAAATCTTTGAATTTTCCTGAAGTTTTAAAATTTCACAACTCTTTAGACTCACTTGGCCTCCCTTTGGGAATTTCAGTATGTGTGGCTTCATTAGCTCATTTCCTCTGCCTCAGGTAGGAGTGGGTTCATGACTGTGCCACTTCCCACGTATGAGAACAGAGACACCAAGGACCAGGCTTCCCAGCGGACGTAAGTCTCACGGGCCCCTGATGCCATCTGGCTTTCCCAGCTTTGCTCATTTTGTAGGAAAAGAGCAATTTCATAATTTTCTAATTAACAAACACATGTCCAATTCAGAAAACAGGAAAACACAAACAAAAATGTAGCCATTCTTCCACCACACACCAAGTGCTACTTTTAAGGATTTTCCTGTTTTCTTGACCTCTTTCTGTCATTGTACATATTTACAAAATATAGAATTCTGAACATAGGATCTGCAACCTTTCTTCATTAAGCAATATGCCAGCAATGTTCAGATTTCACTAAATATGTAAACAGTGTATAATGCAGATTTTAAAATAATGCAATTAATTAATAAGATCTAATAATATTAAATTATAATGATTGCAAAATTCCCTTACATCACCCTCCTATATTTGAACGTTTGACAGTGTGTTGTCATTTCCTGGAAAATTCTTCATTGAGAAACTGAGCTGGTGCTGCACAAAAGAGGAATGATTCCAAGTGCAGCTCCTGCCTCAGGCACCATTTAACCCCCCTGTGACTGGTCATTTCCAGTCCTTCCCATGGACTTGCAAATAATTTTATTTTACTTCCAAACTTATGTTCAGTATTTTTATTTAATAACAAAGTACTTAGGTCTGTAAAACACTGAGCCATCTTGTCCATTCCCAAGTCTGTCGATTTCTAGATTTACAAAGTGATTCTAACATTTTCCACATTTAATTGTGATTTGTGGGAGTTCTTGATGCTCTGGGACTTTTTAGTTTTGTGTTTTTAAACTGACAATTGCTTTTTTCTCCATATTTTCTCTTATATGTATTTAGCTAAGTATCATGTATTTTTGAAAGTGCACTATAACTGTCGTTCCATCCTTCCTGACTTTGTGTATCAGGCATTTGGGTTAGATTTAGAGCTTGATATTGGTTCAGTTTCTAACAAAATATTTATGGAAATGATTAAATCTATTGCTTTGCAGTTTTAAAAAAAATCAGTGTGTTTTTCCTTTATATTTATTGATTCTTAGTCACCCTAGAGCTTGTTTTATTTTGCAAGCTTCATTAGCAGAATGCTTACTGCATTTATTATTATTATTTAGTAGTAAATTGTCTCCATTGATGGGGACACCAACATAAGACCAAGAGAAATCTACTGGAGACAGTTGAATGAAACCTTCTTTCAAAGAGAAGGAAGGGTGGAGGGAGAGGTCAGGAACAAGTGACCCATTCTCTCCCCAGAGCATGGCCAGGTCTGGACCTGGAAAGCCCGATTTTAATCATGCAACCACGACGGGGAGCTGGCCACAGGGAGACAGCGGAGTAAGGACTAAAGATCCTAGAGTTTCAGACATGGTGGGCTCTCTGCCCTTCCTCCACTTCCTCTTGGTGAAGAGCGGCAAAGCGGGGAAGAGATGGCTTCTGAGGTTTCCACCGGGTTGGGTTTGCTTCCTGCCATTGGCCTCTGCGTCCTGATTCCCCACCCACGTCTTCACCCACCGCTGACAGACTCCGTGTCACAGGGATTAGGTCTGAGAGGTGTCCTATGTTGTGTTTTTAAAACCCATTTTGATTTTATGATTCTGTATTCTATTATGATTTAAGTTGAAGATTTATGATTTATAATTTTATGTCAAAAACTTGTTCTATCTGAACATATTCCTTAAAAATAGAGCTTTGATTCTGCACCCAGCTTATTTCAAGTTACTATGTTCACATTCCACGGGCGCTTGTCCGCTTCCCAGGCGGTGCCGAGCCAGCGTTCTGCGCAGCGCTGCTCCAGCGCCCGGTCCACTCAGCACCGAGTCGCTGTTCTAATGACTCGGATCCAGGTCCCTGCGGCTCGCTTCCCTTTTCCTGCGAACAGACAGAGCTTGGAAGAACCCTTTCTGGAGTAGATTTTTTTTTTCCCCCAGAACAAAGATATGGATGGTAGCTTTTCAGTTCCCTTTATAGATGGAACAGAACGCGGGTGGAGGGGGGGGGGCGGCTCTGGACCTCGTGGTTGAAGGTGTTGGATACACGCCCCGTGCCTGGCCTTCGGTGTGGCCTCGGCTGAGCCGAGGTCCTGGCTGGTGCACACCTCTGTCTGGCAGGGGAGCTGCACTGGGCCCTTCGCAGGCCCGGGCAGAGGTGGATGCTCCGCTCCTCCATGACACCCCTTTAGATCTCTGGATCCGAGGAGGACTCTTTGGTTAGTTCTTTTTCCTGCATGTTTCCTGTCGTCCTTTCCCCCAGCATTCCTTCCAGCGTTGGCTCTCTGTGCTGGGCTCCAGCTTCAGACCTCTCCAGGCTGTCTCGGCTGTTTTCCTCTGTGTTTTGGCAGAATGCTCCAGGTGGTTCACCAGGCATCTAATTCTCTGCCTTCGCAAATTTCTCTGCAACATTGTAACTCATTTAAAATCGATCTTACAAAATTTATAATGGAAGCTCTTTCCCTTTTCTGTCCAACTGTGTTCTACTTTCCTCCTGCTTATGGGCCCTTCCTGGTTCTTATCCATTGAACCTGCTGATCTCACACTTAAAAGACACGATAATAGAAAAGAATTTGGTGGCGGAGTGAGCAGCGTCCCCTAGGAAGACCCACATACCGACTCTGGGTCTGTTTGGTGAAAAGAGGAAGAGGACCACTGCCACCTGCTGCCTTTTCCTTCAGACCTACCTTCCAAATTCTGCTGGAGGACTTTCTGGCCAACTGTGTTGGAGGCCTCGGTTCCTCGCTGCCTCTGGCACTTCTTCCCTGTTCGTGGCTTCATCCTCACACACCCAGGTGTGCCTAGAGCCTGCCTTTGGCAGTGGCCTTGGGTGGAGGTCCCCCATGTGCTCTGCCTCCCCGTGGGTAACCGCCAGTCAGCAGAGCCACCCAGGGAAACAACAGCCATGAAGCCACAAAGACAGCGTCCTAGTGGAGCCACCAGTTCTCACAGATTTGTAGATGCATGGGAAACAAGCAAACAAACAAACAAACCAACAAAATCACTTCCATTGGGTTGGTTTGTTAAGCAGCTGTAACTACCCAATACAAAATTTTCCTCTATTTTCTCCAGGAAATCATTTTCAAAAGTATTTTTCCTGAATTTTTAACATTATCGTTTTTGACGATGTGCCTGTTAGTGTGTTATGATCACACACACCAGTGGGGTTCATTTTGACATTTCATAAACATGATGACAGTGCCATTTCAGTCCCTGGGTCTCACTGTTTCCCTCCCTACCTCCTCCTCCTGACCCCCTTCCTGTGCTCCACGGATCTTCCTTCCATTTATTTATTTTTAATGGTGCAATAGAGTCACATATGAAGTTGGAATGCATCTTGACACATTCGTACATGCACGTGGCTTATTAGGTCAGCTTCACTGCCCAGTTTCTTAGCCTTTCTGCTCCCCCATGAACCCCTCTCCAGCCTCTACTCTGCTGATCTCCCTTCTATTTTCATGAGATTCTTTTTTTCTTTCTAACTTCCACGTGTGAGAGAAAACATTCAGCCCTTGACTTTCTGGGCCTGGCTTAGTTCACTTAGCGTGATGTTCTCCAATTCCATCCACTTACCTGCAAACGCCATCATTTCATTCTTCGTTATGGTTGAGTAAAACTCCACTGTGTATATATGCCATGCTTTCTTGATCCATTCACCTGCTGACAGGCACCTGGGCTGGTTCGATAACTTGGCTATTGTGAATTGTGCTGCTATAACCATTGATGTGGCGGTATAGTATGCTGCTTTTAGTTCTTTTGGATAAATACTGAGGAGTGGGATAGCTGGGTCATATAGTGGTTCCATTCCTAGTCTCTTGAGGAATCTCCATACTGCTTTCCAGAGTGGTTGTACTGATTTTCAGTCTCACCAACAATGTATGAGTGTACCTTTTCCCCACAACCTTGCCAGCATTTATCATTATTTGTATTGTCAATTATCGTTCTAACTGGAGTGCGATGAAATCTCAGTTTGGATTTGCATTTCCCCAATCAGTAGGGATATCGAACTTTTTTTCATACACCTATTGATATATGAAAATTGTATTTTTTCTTTTGAGAATGCCTGTTTAGATTGTTGCCCATTTGTTGAGTGGGTTCAAAAGTAATTTTCTCTGGGCACAAAGGCACACACCTGTAATCTCTAGAACCTCTGAAGACTGAAGCAGGAGGATCACAAGATCAAGTCCAGCCTCAGCAACTTAGAAAGACTCTGTCCCAAAATAAAAAATAAAAAGGGCTGAGGTGTAGCTCCATCATAGAGTACCAAAAAAATTAATAATAAAATAAAATTTTAAAAAAGTAATTCTGTACTTCTTGCTTAGCAAAACTTTTTTATAGATCTAACTTTAAAATTTTATTCCCTACTTCCTTGAAACCCTCACTAAAAAGATTGGTACACATTTCCTGAATCATCTTTCTGTAATGTGGATGAGGCTTCCTCTCTCAGACTACAGGCATGGATGCTTCCCCGGAAGCCCAGCCGCCCCTGGGTAGAGCAGCCCTTTCCTCATGGTAACAACCAACTTCCTTTGACCCAGCTGTCACGCTTCCTACCATCTAGCCTTCCTCTATATACTCACTGCAGCCCAGCCAGGACTTCAGCCCCTCCAGGCTTCTGCCCCGGGGGGGGGGGGGGGGCAGAGGGGGGCCTGCTCCTCCGGAAAGCAGGCCCAGGCTGCAAAATCCTCCTGTGAGCTGCTCACACTCTCTGAGAAGGGACTGCACTCCTCCAGGGCAGATGCCCTGGTCCCGCTGCCTGCTCTCCTGAGACTCCGCTGCTGCTGTGGGAAACCAGGGCTGCTGTGTGTCCACTTCTCAGGGGAAGATGGGCTCGCGCTCACCCCCTCTGTCTCCCTCTCAGATGCTCCACTAGCCTGCATTTCTCAATTTCCTTTGCCTGGGTTCATGGAATTGGTTTTTCAGGAACAGAATGTGAATAGAAGTGAAGTTGTCTCTTCCACATCTGGTTTATAAAAACATTCCATACTCAGCTCCTAATTTTCCCTCAGATTAAAGAAATGGAGAAAGTCCCCTGACCTGGAACTGCAGTTGACCCAGGTGGATAAAATAGACTTAAAATTTTATAGAGCCAGGTGCCATGGTGCACGCCTGTCATCCTAGCAGCTCAGGAGGCTGAGGCAGGAGGATTGAGAGTTCAAAGCCAGCCTCAGCAAAAGGGAGGCACTAAGCAACTCAGTGAGACCCTGTCTTTAAATAAAATACAAATAGGGCTGGGGATGTGGCTCAGTGGTCGAGTGCCCCCAAGTTCAATCCCTGGAACCCACCCCCACAATTTTTTATTGAAATAAGCCTAAAGAAACAAACTTAAAAATGTATCCGAAGACAGAGATATAGTGACACACAGTGCCTGTCTGTGCTTTGAAGATGGAGTTAAGGGAGCTCTGGAGGTGACCGGCTATTGCAGCAGTCACCAGCCACCTGACCAGAGCACCTGCCACAGGATGCACCTGGGTATTTCTGTGTGTGCTGACTGCAGTCCCGGCAGCGGCACGTGGCCATCGTCTAACGCACATCCCTCTTTCTCACATCCCTGACCCCACTTAGCTCAGGTTGCAGGGTCCCTGGCTCAGGCTGGGCACGAGGGTGGCACCAGGGGTTGAACAGATTAAGAGTTAGAACTGTAATGCACAGAAGTGGCAGGTGCCCTGGGGAGGGGGCTGCCACCCAGCTGGTGTCCCGTCTGGGGACAGAATGGCTCTGTCTTTGCTCCATGTTGGGTGGAGACTCAGGTCCGGGTCTGCACCTGCCTCAGGCACCACAGTGGCTGCTCCCAAGGGCCGGGTCTTGGCAGGGCTGGGGGCTGCCTGGGGCCACATTCCCCGTGGCTGGCCAGTCACTTCCCCCTAATGCGTCTCCTCCACAAGCCCCTCCTCTGCAAGTCCCTCCTCCGCAGGCCCCTCCTCCGCAGGCCCCTCCTCCACATGCCCCTCCTCCGCAT
The DNA here is from genome assembly GCA_020662805.1 of Glaucomys volans. Classification (NCBI taxonomy): domain Eukaryota; kingdom Metazoa; phylum Chordata; class Mammalia; order Rodentia; family Sciuridae; genus Glaucomys; species Glaucomys volans. The sequence continues at coordinate 12,940 of JAJEJO010000718.1, read as the reverse complement.
GCCCCTCCTCCGCAAGCCCCTCCTCCGCAGGCCCCTCCTCCGCAGGCCCCTCCTCCGCAGGCCCCTCCTCCGCAGGCCCCTCCTCCGCAAGCCCCTCCTCCGCAAGCCCCTCCTCCGCAGGCCCCTCCTCCACATGCCCCTCCAGGCAGGATTTCCTTCCCAGCTTTTAGTCACTTTTAATCCTCTGGTTTTCACTCTCTGATAATGCTTGGTTTGACTCCAAACCGTGTATTATTTTCATTAAGAGAAACATCGTGCTCAAGGTCGCCGCAAAGAAGAAGCACCTGGAAACACCTTGCGCTTGTCCATCCGTAGCCCCCGTGTGGCAGGCGGCAGGCCTGGTCAACCAACGAGCAGAGAACACGAGGAATTCAATAATGACATCTGCACTGAACGCGCTCAGGCTTTCTCTCGCCACGATTCTAAGCAATTCAGCACAGCAGTTACTCGCATGGCACTGACGTTGTGTCAGGTGTTAGAAGTGGTTTGGAGGTGATCTGAAGTAGGCAGGAGGATTTTTGTAGCTCATACAGAAATAAGCAGCACTTCCTATGATGGACATGAACATCTCCCGATTCTGGAATATTCTGGGACTATTGAAACCAATCTCCCAGGATACCAAGAGATGACCATAATTATTAAAGGAGTTGTTTTGTTTAGTTATCAGATTTCGTTGTCATACATAGTATATTTGATACCTAAATGAAATCATTTTAATATCCCTCTTTTGTTAAATCAACTTTTAAAATTTTATAGAATCAAAATAACTAGTACCAACAGAGATACATTTTTAAATTAAACTTTGCACAATCATATTAGCTTAAAAATATAAAAACGATGTTAAATATAAGGTAATTACACCAAAAATAAAATAGGAACACTAATAGGAAAAAAATTAAAATAGATAAAAGTAGGAGGAAAGTGAGCAACAATAAATAATTATGACAGTATAAAAACATCACACGCACAATGAATTCAGTAATTTTCATAGTTACATAAAAGTTCGAACTTGGAACATTTGGTTATAGTTGGACATAGTAATTCATGTAGATAATCCATTGGTAACCAATAAGTGAATTTTAAGAAAAGCAAAATATCTTCGAAGCTAAGATTTAGGCCACTAAGTCATATTCCTGATACAACATTTTATTTTCACGACTTGCTCCTTAATTTCAAAACAAACAATAGTTTCTTAAAAGTTTAAACATAGACTCAGTAATTTTACTTCTAGGCATTTATGCAAGAGAAGTAAAGGTCCATGGTGCATTAAAAGTCCAGTACATAAATTTTTTAGGAGTTTTATTCATAAGAGTCAGGAATAGAAAAAAAACAAATGCCTCTCAAGTGGTGAAGAGAGAGTCACCACTCAGCAGGAGGAAGGACGTGGCACCTACAGTCGCAGCTGCAGCGTGGACAGGCTGAGTTACCCAGTGATCAGCTCCGCTTCCTGGACAGTACGGAGAAGGTCCGTCTAGAGTGGGAATGCAGTTCAGTGGTTGCCTGAGCAGGAGGCGGGAATGGATACCAATTGCAAAAGGGGCACAAGGGCTCTTGTAGGGATGGTGGAAATGTTTTAAAGTAGGTCATGGTGATGACCGCATGGTAACATGTACTCCTCATGGTTACCCATCTACCAACACAGTGGGACGCCTCTGCTGCCATCATGGATTATCCCTGACACCAATGCTACCATCTTTAGTTGGGGCAGCTCCCATCCTGGGACATCTTCTGGAGATTAGAAGCTCAATGAGAACACCGATACAACATATCAAAATATCTGGGATACTATGAAGACAGTGCTAAGAGGAAAGGTCATTGCATTAAGGTCATATAAATAAATAGTAAACAAATAGAATAAAAAGTAAACAAATAGAATAAAATAGAATAAAAAGTAAACAAATAAATGACCTAACATTACATCTAAAAGTCCTAGAAAAAAAAAAAGATCCACACCAAAAGTAGTAGAAGACAGGAAATAATTAAAATCAGAGCTGAAATCAGTGGAATTGAAACAAAAGAAATAATTCCAAAAAATTGACAAATCAAAAAGTTGGTTTATTGAAAAAATAAAAAAATTGATAAACCCTTAGCCACATTAACAAAGAGAAAGAGAGAAAACTCAAATTACTAAAATTTGTGATGAAAAAGGAAATACACAACAGATACTACTGAAATACAGATAATTAGAGACTATTTTGAAAATTTACCCTCAAATAAAATAGAAAAACTTGAAGACATAGACAAATTTTTAGAGACAGATAATCTACCCAAACTGAAGCAGAAGGACTTACACAAACAGATCAATTTCAAGCAATGAAATTGAAGACACCATCAAAAGCCTACCAACTAAGAAAAGCTCAGGACCAGACAGATTCTCAACCAAGTTCTACAAGACCTTCAAGGAAGAATTAACACCAATACTCCTTAAATTATTCCATGAAATAGAAAAGGAGGGAACCCTTTCAAACTCATTCTATGAGGCTAGTATCACCCTGTTACCAAAAGCAGACAAAGACACATCAAGGAAAGAAAACTTCAGACAAATATCCCTCATGAACATAGACACAAAAAATCTCAGTGAAATTATGGCAAATAGCATAGCATACAAAAATATATTAAAAAGATAGTGCACCATGATCAAGTGGGGTTCATCCCCAGAATGCAAGTTTGGTTCAACATACGGAAATCAATAAACATAATACATCACATCAATAGACTTAAAGACACGAATCGTATGATTATCTCAATAGATGCAGAGAAAGCATTTGACAAAATACAGCACCCCTTCATGTTCAAAACACTAGAAAAACGAGGGAAAGAAGGAACATAACTGAACATTGTAAATGATATCTATGCTAAACCCACAGCCAACATGATTCTTAATGGAGAAAAATTGAAAGCATTCCCCCTAAAAATCTGGAACAAGACAGGGATGCCCTCTTTCACCACTTCTATTCAACATAGTCCTTGAAAGTCTAGCCAGAGCAATCAGACAGACCAAAGAAATTGAAGCGATATGAGTAGGAAAAGAAGAACTCAAACCATCACTATTTGCTGCCAACATGATTCTATATTTAGAAGATCAAAGAAATTCCACCAGTAAACTTCTAGAACTCATAAATGAATTGAGCAAAGTAGCGAGATATAAAATCAATACCCATAAATCAAATGCATTTCTATACATAAGCAACAAATCCACTGCAAGAGAAATTAGGAAAACTACCCAATTCACAATAGTCTCAAAAAAAAAAAAAACTTGGAAATCAATCTAACAAAAGAGATGAAAGACCTCTACAATGAAAACTACAGAGCAATAAAGAAAGAAATTGAAGAAGACCTTAGAAGATGGAAAGGCCTCTCATGCTCCTGGATAGACAAAATTAATATTAAAATAGCCATACTACCAAAGTGTTACACAGATTCAATGCAATTCCAATTAAAATCTCAATGTCTTTCCTCATAGAAACAGAGAAAGCAATCATGAAGTTCATTTTGAAGAATAAGAGATCCAGAATAGTCAAAACAATCCTGAGCAGGAAGAGTGAAACAGGAGGTATCACAATACCAGAACTTAAACTATACTACAGAGCAATAGTAACAAAAACAGCATGGTATTGGCACCAAAATAGACAGGTAGACCAAAGGTACAGAATAGAAGACACAGAGACAAACCCACATAAATACAGTTATCTCACACTAGTATATGGTGCCAAAAATATACAAAGGAGAAAAGGTAACCCTCTTCAACAAATGGTTCTGGGAATACTGGAAACAGTTTGGAAACAGTTTGGAACAAACTGGAAACAGTTCGTAACAAAATGAAATTAAACACCTTTCTCTCATCCTGCACAAAACTCAATTCAAAATAGGTTAAGGACCTAGGAATTAGACCAGAGACCTTGCACCAAATAGAAGAAAAAGTAGGCCCAAATCTTCATCATGTCAGCTTAGGACCAGACTTCTTTAACAAGACTCCCAAAGTTCAAGAAATAAAATCAAGAATAAATAAATGGGATGGTATCAAACTAAGTAGCTTTTTCTCAGCAAAGGAAACAATAACAGGAGAAGGAGAGCCTACAGAGTGGGAGAAAATCTTTTCCACACACAGTTTGTATAGAGCACTAATCTCCAAAATTTATGAAGAACTTACAAAACTTTACACCAAAAATACAAAGAACCCAGTCAATAAATGGGTTAAGGAACTGAGAAGACACTTCACAGAAGAAGATATATAAGCAATCAACAGATACGTGAAAAAAATGTTCAACATCTCTAGTAATTAGAGAAATGCAAATTAAAACTACCTTAAGATTTCATCTCATTCAAATTAGAATGTCTATTATCAAGAATACAAGCAACAATCGGTGTTAGTGAGGATGTGGGAAAAAGGTACACTCATACATTGATGGTGGGATTAAAAACTGGTGTAGCCACTCTGGAAAGGAGTATGGAGATTCCTTAGAAAACTTGGATGGAGGGCTGGGGATATAGCTCAGTTGATAGGCACAAGGCCCTGGGCAATCCCCAGAACCAAAAAAAAAAAAAAAAAAAAAAAAGAAAGAAAAAGAAAACTTGGACCCACCATTTGACCCAGTTATCCCACTTCTTAGTTTATACCCAAAGGACTTAAAATCAGTATACCACAGTGACACAGCCACATCAATGTTTATAGCAGCTCAACTCACAATAGCTAAACTATGGAACCAACCTAGGTGCCCTTCAACAGATAGACGGATAAAGAAAATGTGGTATATATACACAATGGAATCATAAAGAAGAATAAAATTATGACATTTCCAGGTAAGTGGATGGAGTTGGAAACTATCATGCTAAATGAAATAAACCAATCCCAGAAAACCAAATGCTACACAATTTCTCTGATAAGTGGATGCTGATACATAACAAGGGGGAGGGAGTGGATAAGGGAAGAATGGAGAAAGGTTGGATTGTGTAGAGGGAAATGAGGGGAAGGGAGGGGTGGGAGTATGAAAGATGGTGGAATGAGACAGATATTATTACCCTATGTACACGTATGATTACACAAATGGTGTGACTCTACATTGTGTACAACCAGATAAATGAAAAGTTGTACCCCATCTGTGTACAATGAATCAAAATGCATTCTTCTGTCATGTATAGAACAAATAATAAAAAAACAGACACACACCCATTAGAATGAATGAATTAAAATTTTAAAGATACTGAAACAGTACAATATTCCTGCATTTGTCCTAACAGATATCACTCCTAGTAGTTCACACTCAGTTTCACTCTTTTTATTTTAAACCACGAAGACCAAGTGTTCACATAGAAAGCTGTAGCTGAAGTAGTTCTTTTTTTCTTCACCATCACCATGCTATTCTTAATTTATTTAGGACTTACTGTTGAAATGTGGACGCCAACACTCCAGGATTGGAGACCCAGCAGCAGCTGGAGTGGGTAGCAGGGTTGGGCCCCGGCTGGAGGAGTAGGCTGAGGCTGCTGGCCCAGAGTGTATGTAACTGGCGGGTCCCTACATTGGCCTTCTCCTAGGATACAGCCTTTATTAAATGTCGTTGATGGAAATGTGCTCAGTTAACACTTCACATGTGCATTATCAAAGCACCCCGTTCCCACAGCAATTGTTCAAAGCTTGTGTGGCCTCAATTACCAGGACAAAAGAGAAGGAAAACATTTCAGTAGACGTCACAAAGTGTCACTTCATATTTCACATCCAAATTTTTAAATTAATGTAGGAGGAATAAATAGACTAGGTTTTAATAGACAGAAACTAATTTTGTCTTGAAGAAAAGCAAGCATTGTACTTAATGCTCACTCATGCAAGAACCATTACTTCAACAGCTTGCTGCTAGGCAGAAAATTAGAAGACGTGAATGAACAGAAAACTCTAAGCTGTATCTGTCAAATAGATGTGGGATAACCCAGCATTTTTCAAATTTGTAGGATTGGATTGTTCATGAAGAACATCTTTAAAAATCAATTTAAAAATTAGACAATGGGAAAAATGGAAGTTGCAGCTATTTTTGAAAGTGTTCTTTAGGAAAAAGTTTTTCTATATGTAAATAATATTTCACTAGAATATATGATTGGAGGAATTTTCCCTTTAGAATTTCAACCCCAAGCATGAAATATGTTTCCTAAGAGACCTGTAGGCTTAAATGAAGAAGAGGGGAGAAGCTTCCAGAGGGACAGAGATGCTGAAGTCAATGCAAACTGCTCTCTGGCCAGAGGGACAGCGCCACAGGCCAAGATGCAGCATACCAGACGCCTTCGGTGGAACATCGGCTGACACTGTACCTGTAGTGTTCCTCCCCATAGGTGAATGCAGAGCTCACTGGACGGATTAATAGGCAAGAGCATTCAGGGAAGTTCTTAAAAAGAAAATCAATGCAGAGGAATTACTGCTTCTGAAAAAGATACATATACTGAAGCAACAAAAATTGAAATCTTGATTCCTTGTGAATAATAACAAGAAAAGGTGACCCAGGAAAAGTCTCAGATGTGAAAATTTCACTTACAGTAAAGTGACTAAATAGAAAAAAATGAGTAAACTTGGATCTTTACCACACTAGATTTTACAACACATCTTCAGACACTTTTTAAAAGCCCACAAAGCTGTAGGGAAAAACATTAATTTTATATATGATTTTAAAGGGAGAGAGGCCTTCTTGTGTGCTCCAAACTCAGAATTCATGAAGTGTGTGTGAGCAGCACAACAAGGCATCTTCCCACACAAAACCAACTTCTGTCTGAGAGAATCATGAACAAGCAGCTGACAATTTCGGGGTGGGGGGAAGGGGGACTGTAATTCATATGACAGTAAAAAATCCCTGCTGATTTCCTTGATTTATAAAGAGCTCAACCAAATATTGTTGTAGTCAAAATCAGACCATTTACACTAGCAAAGAATTAGGGACATACATTCAACGAAGTAGCCATGGACTGTGCAAAAAGAAGGTCCCTAAAATTGTCAGTGAGTTCATTTTCAGTGTCTTCGTCGGAGTGTTCTGGAATACGCACCCAGCATTTTCCTTGAGCTCCTCAGACCGGTCCTTTGAGATGCCTCCGCTTCTGCATTTTCTGAGCTGCTGTGTTCTGCTGTCGCTGATTATGAAGTGACTCAAGGACAAGAAGCACGAGTTCTCTGTGTTTTTTAATTTAAGGTTCAGTAAAGCAGAGATGGCCGTAACTGCTCTTCCATGATCTTTAAGAATCTCCCTGAGCTTCCTCCGTTCCAGCTCCTTCCAGGCCCCAGATGGACAAGGAAGACGCGTCAAGGGCCGCGGCTGGCTGGGTGGCCAGCGCCACCGGGCTCTGCGGAGGGCAGTCTTCTCAAGAGCAGGAGCCCGGGCTCCCTGCCCACCTGCCATCGCCTGCCTCAGTGCACCCGAAACTCCTCCGCAGGTCAGGAGCGAGCCCCAGAAGGAACCCCCACGTCCTGTGGCAGACTGGGTTCCCGCACGTGTCAGAATTGGTATTATGCTTTCTCTCCACGTTTCCCCTGGGGAAAGGGACCTAATGCTTTTATCGGGATCTTCAAGCGCTAACTAAGCACCCCCCTCAGCAAAACGTTTCAGAGCCCTGCTGAAATGTCACACTCCGACTGTGGCTGCATGGTGACGAGTACGTCCACATGCTGCACGCACCGAGTCTCAGCTCAGAGTGCCATCGGAGCGGGAATTTGGAACGTTTTTAAAGTTCCTCCCTGTTGACAGAGATTGGTGAGGTGCTCGCCGCAGATATGCCCGAATCCTGTGGTCTGTACAGAGGATTCTCACGTATTCTGGCACTCAAACGTCCCACGGGATGTAACAGTAGGGAAAAAACTACTGAGGCGAACCTCGGCGGAGCTGCGATTTACATATGCACAGTGGTTTTGTATGTTTTTATTATACACTGATTAAAAAAATTTGCTTTCTATTGCTGCATATCAAACCATGAATTAGCACCTTAAAGTGCGCGCGCGCGCACACACACACACACACGAGACCTCCCACTGGGGATCAGATCTCTGGACACCAAGACCCAAGGGTGCCCATTTCTTATGTCAAGTGGCAGAGCCCCTGCCCAGCCCTACACGATCCTCCCACATACTTAAGCCAACTTTAGGTGACTTATGACATCTAACACAATGGAAACGCTCTGTAAATAACTGTTAGACTGTCTTTTAGGGAATAGGGACCAGAGCAAAGTCTGCAGCTATTCTGACAGATGCAATTTTTTTCCCAAACACATTCAAATCGTGCCAGTTCAATCCGTAGGTGCAGAGCCCAGGGAGCAGAGGGCCGACTGTACTGCAGTTGAGATGTCAGCTGGGGTTTCCACCTTACCCAGGCTCAGGTCCCCTGGAGAGCTCTGCTGGGGGTGCATCCTCTGGCAGCAGAAGAGATCCTGGCCGCTTGCTTCTGGGGCCAGCTGGACAGCATCTGCTCTCGCAGTCTTTTCCCTCCAGACTCAGGCAACAGGATCTCCAGTGGCACCAAGGGCACTTGAGCATTCCTCTTCCTCCTGATGAACTCCAAACCATCTGATGGAGGGTTCATGACCCCTACACCATCCCTCATCTTGGCCGGCTGGTGTGATATGATCACCAGGTCGATATTTCATCAACTTGTCACCACTGATTGGTTCAAAGCAAGTGGCAGGTTCGGTCCACACTAAGGTGAGAGGTGCACTGGGCCAGACGACCGGGGTCTCCCCTGGTGGGCCACCTTGATGGCAGCAGGTCAGGCCGAGGAGAGGCTGTGCTGCCTTGTGTCGGTGCTCATGTCCCCGCCCAGTGACCCGGGGGGAGTGCACCTTTTCTAAGAGTGTTCCCCATGCTTTGGTCACCCAGACGCCACACACAGGGCTGGCTGCGGGCACCTCACTGTCTCCTGGAGTCCACAGCTTTACGTAGAGAAATGATTTATGCAGAATACTTCCTTTCTTTACACTACAGTCGGTGTTTTATTGACTTTTAAAACCACATATAGGGTAGTTATGTTGCCTATGAATGTAACTTTCCACCAGCAAAGGCAGAACTGTAAAATTCTTATTTGAAGGGTGGGCGTAGTTGGTTGAAATTCACTGTGATAGGTGGAGTTAAAATATGCCTTTCCTTCCACAAAAAGAAGCAGAATCCTTTAGTCCTCACCTTCACCCCTTAGCAGACCCCTCTCTCAAATTACCTGAGAGCAGGAATTCCTGCCCTTGAAAGGGTGAAATCACTGAGCTGCCTAGAGAAGGCACCTACCGCCAGGCCAGGAAGGCCAGGAGCCCAAGGAAAAGCTGTCCGCTCAGCTACCCACCAAGCAAGGCAGGAGAGGCAGGACCAAGGCAGGACCCGTCTGGGAGTCGTGGGCAGAGAGCGGCCCCTGGCACTAGGCAGAGTGGTGGGTTTCTCTCCTGGGCCCAGAGTGACAAACGTGATGCAAAGAAGACTCTGCCTGCAGCATGAAGTGTTTTACTTGCCAATATTTTAAAAGTCAACAAACACATTATTCTGGGACTGACCAGATTACGGGTATACTGACACGAACTGCCTGGGATTATAAAACTATTCAGGGAGTCTCTCAGTCTGCCTTCTCTCCCCATCTCGTGCCCTTCTAGGTCTTCGCAGAGACCAGCAGAGAGCACGGGGCTGGGCGCCCTGCAGAGAAGGGCAGAGGGCCCGGGCTGGGCACCTGCTTGCAACCGCAGCTCTCCATGACGTGCGGTTTGGGCAGACAGTAAAGAAGGGTGTCTCTTCCAGGACAGGGGCCCTGCGGCTGCGGGTGCTGGTGTCACGTGGCCGCACCATCCCAGGGGGTGCAAGAGGGCCCTCCTCACTCGCTGCGCGCCACCTTCCGGGCAGTGCTGCTTGCGCTTAGCCTTTGGGGAGGCTGGGCTTGAGTGGGGCAGGGCCTGGGGCGCTTGCCTGGAGAAGATGCAGTCTGCGCCTGCCACCCCGTCCCTCAAACAATGCCCACGGACCCTGCCCTGCCCTGCGGGACCCCGCGGCCCTCCTGCTGCGCTCCAGGTCGCTTCTCTTGCGCGTCTTGGCACCTGAGTGCCCTTGCTGAGGTGGTGGTCCCCAAGGGCTTCATCCCAGGTCCCCCACCGCCTCCATCTCGGTCCAAAGATGCTGTCAGGGCAGTGAGACCTCCCTGCCTTGGTCCGTTCCGGGGCTCTCACAAACACGCACAGATCCGAGGCTTAGATGGCAGGAATTTATTGCTCTGGGTCTGGGAACTGGGCACCTGGAGGTCACTGCCAGCGCGGCTGGTCCCTTGGCTCAAGGACGGTCACCCTCTCGGTGAATCTCCCGCGGGGAGTGTGGAGGGAGCAGCCGTAGACTCCGGCCTCTTCCTGCAAGTCTGTCCTCGGTCCCTGGTGGCCTCCCCGAGCCTCCCCGCCATGCCCTCACCTGGGGACGTGGGCCTGGGGGTCGCCAGCACTCAGGCTGCAGCACGCCCTGACCGGCTCCTGGAGACGTCTCATCCTGAGCCCTTGGACCCGGGTCGGTGCCAAGTTCCTCTCGTTGCTGTTGCTCCGAACGTCAATTTGACCACTTTGCACCTGTCGTCTGCGCATGTGCACATCTCTGGGTTGAGTGGACGCCGACTCGACTCCTGGTTTGTATCTGGTTTATTGTCTGGTTGTCCGAGGGTCCCGAGAGCTCCTTGAGATTGGTGCTCAGAATTATTCATTTCTACAAGACCAGGCCCTAAAACAGCCCAACTTATGTTAAAAGGCCTAATAGCCTCTAACTGAAAGAGTGGAAGGAGGAACTACCCTAGCATCTGGGCGGCTGCCAGCCCGCGGCCTTCCATCCTGCGCCCTCCCGCCCTCTCCGCTCCCAGCGCCCCTTTCAGAGTCAATGGACGACTTCCCCCGGTGAAGCAAGCGGTCCGGAGACCATCTGGCCGATGGCGGATTTCTCTGGGTTCTCACCCCCTACTCCAAGTAGGTTTTTCATAGATTTCTCCAAGGTAACAGTGGTCTGCCTCCCTTTTTTATTTTAATAGAACGAAACATTAACATAATCAGACAGTTATGTAAATTGAACCAAGGGAAGGACTAGCAAGAGGTAGGACTATATTAGGTCCAGATTCCAGAGTAGCCCTCTCATGAGTTCCTCTCTCCAGAAGTCCCTGTGTGTGCATTTTAGACAGACAGCGAGGGCTGTCCTCCCACAACAGTTTACTTGCATTGTAGGTTCAAACTCACCTGGGAAAGGCATTTAAAAGGACATGATGTTGAGTTACATTAGCCAAAGCTGACGATATGTTAAAACAGAATGACCAAAGGAAATTGTTTCAAGGGAGCATTGACATGAACGAGGACTGGAGAAAAGGCACACTCACACCTTGCTGGTGGGCCTGAAGGTTGGTGCAACCACTCTGGAAAGCAGTACGGAGATTCCAGAAAAAAATAGGAATGGAACCACCATATCACCCAGCTCTCCCACTCCTGGGTATATATGTAAAGGAGTTAAACCAGCACACTACAGTGATGCAGCCACATCAATGCTTGTAGCACTATCAATTTACAATAGTTAAGCTATGGAACCAACCTAGGTGCCCTTCAACAGATGATTGGATGAAGAAAATGTACATATACACAATGAAATATTACTCCGTTATAAAAAAGAATGACTTTTGCCCATAAATGGATGGATCTAGAAAATATCATGCTAAGTGAAATAAGCCAATACCAAAACAAAACAAAACAACCAAGGTTGAGTATTCTCTGTCTCCGATATGTGAATGCTAACACACAACAAGGGAGGGGAGGGAAGAATAGATTCAGTAGATTAGACAAAGTGGAATGAAGGGAAGGGAGCAAGGATGGGAATAGGAAAGAGTAGAATGAATCAGACACAACTGTCCTATGTTCATATATGAATACACAACCAGTGTAACTCCACATCATGTACAACCACAAGAACAGGATCCTAATTAGAAAAAGTTATACTCCATGTATGTATAATATGTCAAAACACACTCTAACGGTCATGTTTATCTGAGGAGAACAAATCACAAAAAAGGAGAAAGTGTTGACATCATTTGTAGAGAACAGATTGTGTAAAGTTAAAATAAAACCAGCTGGAAGAAGATAAAATGGCATATTAATGGATTCAATAAATGCTATTAAATTGTGAGATGTTCTGCACACCACCCATCAGGGACCTTAGGAAAATGGATTCTAGGGAACTAGAACATAGACGGGAAATTCACGGCTCTGTGTGGCTAATTTGGATCAGGTCTGTCCCCAGAGGAGCTTGTGTTGGAGGCGTGTCCCGAGTGTGGGGCTGTGGGAGGTGGTGGAACCCTTGGCAGAGAGGCTGAGGGGGAGGTCTCTGAGGGACCCTGCTCTCTGCTGGCCCCTCCTGGGTGCTTCCTGGCCCCACGGTGGGAGCCCTCTCTGCCGGGCTTCTTGTAGCAGTGTGCCACCTCACCAACGGCCTGAAAGCAACAGGCCACCTGGCCATGTAGGGAACCTCTGGCACTCCCCGCCTAGGGGCACTTGTTCCTGTGAGTCCGTCATCGCAGGCCTCGTTACAGTGATGGACAAAAATGCACTGCAGCAGATTAAACTAGAGGGATGAGAGCAAGGCCAGTGACTCGTCGTGGTCATCCTTTCATTCCCAGGAAACTTTCAGTTCAAGGGACTCGTACAAAGGACGACTTTATAGTGCAGTAGAAAGGCATTCTCAGAGAAGTGGGAGTTCTGTCCACTGGGATTTCAGAAGTAACTGCTGCTCAGCACGTCCAGGGAGGGCAGTGGCACTTACATCCAGTAGGAGGGACATGGACACAGTAAGGGAGTCGAGGGAGGCTTGGCTGTATCCTCATCGCCAGCCCTGCATCCCAAGGTCCCATCCTTCGTCTTATAATTTTGGTTGTAGTGCTGGGGTCAACCCCAGGGCCTTGTGCTCGCTAGGCAAGTGCTCTCCCAGTTAGCCAGGTCCCCAGCC
>JAJEJO010000717.1:765652-804994 GCA_020662805.1 Glaucomys volans | reverse complement strand
AAAAAAAAAAAAAAAAAAAAAACTGATGAAGACACTATAGTTTTACCCTTTCTAGAAATACATAGATGGAGTCATACACTATGTAGGCTTTTGTATATGGCTTGTTTGATATACCACGATGTTTTTGAGGATCATCAACGTTGTATGTACCAGTAATTTTTTAATGTGCCCTGTCATAAGCATGTAATAGTACTTTTCATCCATTCCAAATGATGGACATTGGACTGTGTCCAGATGAGGGCTATTATGGATACGGCTACTATTAACATTGCTATGGTTGCTATGAACATTATTATGGTTTGGGTCTAGAAATGTCCCCTCAAAATCTCATGTTTTGAAAGCATGATTCCCCAGTACGGGAAGGTTCAGAAGTGGGGCTTTGAGGCAAGGATGAAAGTGTGACCTTATCAGTAGATTAATCCATTTGGTGGATTAATAATTTGAATGGACTGCTGGGTGGTAACCACAGACATGGCTGGAGGAAGTTAGATCACTGAGTGCATGCCCTTGAAGGTTATATCTTGTCCATGGCCTGCTTCTCTCTGCTTCTCTTCCCTTTACCTCCCTTCCCTCTTACTCCTCTCTCTCTCTCTCTCTCCTCTTTCTCTCCCAGCTGCCATGAACTGAGTAGCTTTCCTCTGCCACACCCTTCTGCCATGATATTCTATCTCACCTCAGGCCCAGAACAATGGAGTCGGCCAACCAAGGTAAATTAGTATAGCCATTATGGAAAACAGAATGGAGAGTCCTTCAAAAACTAAAAATAAAACTACCAAATGTTCCAGAAATCCCACTACTAGGTATATATCCACAGGAAATGAAGTCAATATGTTGAAAAGACATCTTTAGTCCCATGTTCATTGTGGCACCATTCACAATAGCTAAGAAAAGGAAATAACCTAAACGTGCATCAACTGATGAATGGATAAGGAAAATGTGGAACATAAATACAATGGAATACTATTTCACCATAAAAGAGAATAAAGTGCTATCATTTGTGGCATGTGGATGGAACTGGAGGTCATTAAGCTAAGTGCAATAAGCCAGAGACAGAAAGACAAACATTCAATGTTCTCACCATTTGTGGAAACTAAAATGTTGATATCATAGAAGAACGTAATGGAGACTTGGTCCCCAGTGTGGGGTGTCAGGTGGTGGAACCAGAAACTAGCAAAGGTGAGGGAAGGGGAGGGGAATGGAAAGCATCTAGATAAGGGACACCAAAACATGATCAGACGGGAAAAATTAGTTCCGGTTTTCTACAGCACAGTAGAGTAACCACTGTTTACAGCAATCTGTAATATATTTCAAAATAACTGGAAAAATACAAACACTTTCAACACATTGAAAGTCTTAATATTTGAGGAGATGGAAGTACTTAATACCCTGATTTGACCATTGCACATTATATGTGTACATCAGATTATCATGCTATACCCCATAAAAATGTAAAAATATTGTCTCAATAAAAAATAAATAAAAATAAATAAAAATAAACTTTTACAAGTTACAAAGCTACTGCTCTTTCTAGGCAAAAGATAGATGCAGTAAAGTCAGGCGTGGTGGCGCATGCCTGCAATCCCAGCGACTCAGGAGGCTGAGGCAGGAGGATCACGAGTTCAAAGCCAGCCTCAGCAACTTAGTAAGGTCCTAAGCAACTCAGTGAGACCCTGTCTCTAAATAAAATACAAAATAGGGCTGGGGATGTGGCTCAGTGGCTGAGTAACTCTGAGTTCAATCCCCAGTACCAAAAACAGAAATAGATGCAGTGAAGGTGGAGAAGAAATGACAGCTTTCAGACATATTTTGAAGGTCTAATATATAGGACTTGGAAATGCACTGAACATTCAGTGCAAAGAAGGTGTCAAAGATACACCTGAATAAAAAGAGAGGGATGCCTGGTTTACTGGTGGGAGACAGGCTGGATACATGCATCATCCTCCAACATGAGAAGACAGGATGAAAATCAGATCTGAGAGGGGGAAGGTCAAAAGTTGAGTTCAAGGTGGCCGGACATGGTGGTGCACGCCTGTAATCCCAGCAGCTCAGGAGGCTGAGGCAGGAGGACTGCAAGTTCAAATCCAGCCTCAGCAACTTGGCAAGGCCCTAAGCAACTCAATGAGACCCTGTCTCTAAATAAAATTTTAAAAAGGGCTGGGGATGTGACTCAGTGGTTAAGAGCCCCTGGGTTCAATCCCCAGTACCAAAAAAAAAAAAAAAGAAAAGAAAAAAGAAAGAAAGAAAAAGAAAAGCAGCAGCAGAAGAAAAGAAAAGAAATATCAAAGAAAGATGGAAACCGGACATGCATGGTGACACACCTGTGTAATAATCCCATCAACTCGGGAGGCTGAGGCAGGAGGATGACAAGTTTGAGGCCAGTCTGAACAACTTAGATTATTCCAAATTTTTAAAAAATTAAAAAAGGGTTGGAGATGTAGCTCAGTAGTAAAGTACCCCTGGGTTTCACCTTACTGCCCCCCAGCCCCCGCAAAAAAAGGAAAAGAAAGATGGAGATGTGGTTTTGAGATCTTCGTGAGACATCCAGTAACTAGCTGGAAATGAAAATGAGGATCTAGAGTTCAAAGACAGACAAAAAATTACATATATAATAATATATACATATATGATAAGTGCAAATAACTATCGGATGGATTCCTAGAAGTGGGCTTGTTGGGCTCATAGACAGAATTGTGATGGAAACCGCCAAGTGGCCTCTATGATTTACGCTCCTGTTCTTCTCGGCGCCTCTGCCTCATGCACTCACCAAATCTAGGTCGTACCAATCTTTTTCAGGAACTCAAATAGTTTCAACCTCCTACACCGTAATTTGTAAATAAATGTGGAAAACACAGTCTTGTTCTGACTGACACATCCTGACCCCTGGTTGAGCGTTGTCTAACTACCCAGGCCGTTCACCTTCCACCCCGTGGCTTTGCACGTCCCATCACCTGACGGTGTTCAATTAGTGATGAGAGCTTCCCGTGCGTTATGAATGTGAACCTTCGTCTGTTGCATGTGGTGTGCACAGTGTCTCCCAGGTGCCCACCTCTGGTCTTACTCCGTCTGGTCGATTTCATCAGGAAACACTCATAGTTTTATGAGAGCACACCTGTTCACCTGTTTCTCTGTGGCTTCCAAGTTTGGAGTTTTGCTTGTTTCTTCCCCTCCACAAAATCACTAGATAAACTCCGTTTTGGCTTAGCACATTGGAGAATGGATTCTTAGGCTTTGGTCTCCAAACAATTTAAAATTTATATAATGCATGTTATGAGACAGGAATGAGCTTTCTTGTTTTCTAATAACTGATTATCTCAGTAGAATTTATTGAATACCTCATTGCACACTCACGATGATTTGAATTTCCACTGTTAATATACTAAATTTCATAAATAGAAGCATCAGTGTTGGTGGAATCTCTGAAGTTGATCTAAGACATTCTCTTTTTCAGTAAGAAAAAAAAAATACAGTAAGACACTACAGTAATTAGTTCCTGGTAATAAAATCACAGTATCAGCATTTGTGTGCTTATCTTTCCAGCAAGGGGTCATGAACCCAGTTCAGAGAGATATGATGTCAAACCATGAGGGAATGGCTGCTTTAAAAAGAGGGTAGTCTACATCACATTACACTCGACTTTCAACTAAAGGAAACTCCACTGACTCAGATCTTCACAATGGTATTGGGGTACAGGTTTACATTAGCCTCAGCAGCTCTGGGGCTGTGTGAATCCAAACAGGTAAGTCCAGAACAGACCCCTGACCACAGAGGCAAAGGCCAATGAAGTATCAATAAAATCTGCATGTGTTTCATTCAGATCTAGGAAATCACGTCCCTGTCAGCATTTCCTGTCCAAGGAAGGTGATCCCAGGTCGTCTTCATCTTGCAATATAATCTAGCAGAACTCCATTGTCCTTTGACTTTCCCATATTGATCATGCTTAGAAGGTTGGTCATTTTAGCCACAGAGTTGAGGAAGGGGGATTGACTTTGGAGCCAGAAGATAGTTTTGCCAGAATTTGACTGTGGGAAAATGATTTTACTTCCCAAGTCTTGTTTCCTTCAGTTCTAATATCATGGACCTCTTAAGATTGCTTTGAGGACTGAATCAGTTAAAAGGCTGTGCGAGTAGAGTAGAGTTGGGAGCAGAGTAGATGCCCTTGGGCATTTAACTGACTTTCAGTCTTCAATGGCTCCACTCTACAGTCAGACTTTCCCAGGGAGATTGTTCTGCCCTGTATTCCATCATATTTTGATAATTTGTGTTATTTCCCCTTAAAACTATCATCTTAAAATAACCCTAATTAAATAGAATTAAATCATAAGTAAAAATATTTTCAAGTCAAAAAAAAAACCTGCATGTTCCTGTTGTTTCTGAGCAATCTCTTCAACCAGTGACCCAAGAGCAAGACCACAGACAATAGTGGAAGAGTGGTGTGCCGGCCTCTCCTGCTCGTCCTGAAGACTACCTAACTCGAGAGACCTCAACTGGAATGTTCCAGCAGGGCACTCGCCAGCACGCATTTCAGATGTGCACCTAGTGATCAGGGTCTAGGGTCTGCAAGGAATGGAAAGTTGACCTTAAAACATGGAAGAGACCACACTATACGTCCCACCAGATGGGACCATCTTAATGGAGCTAGCTCCAGCAAGTGCTGCCAATCAGAAACCGAAACTACTCCAAGCCTCTAACATCCTGAGGCAGGAGATTTCCATCAGACCCTTCATTGCATGCTATGTGAGAGAGTTCTCAGACTCACTCAGAAAAAGTCTTGAGGTCAGTTCCCTTATTTGTTTTCTCCTGTTACCACATTTCTAGTAAAATAAGAGCTAGGAGTTGAGTTAGTTTTTCTAGAGATCTTCTTCAAACCTGAGAAATTTACTAGATACCTTCCATTCAAAATCCATGATATCAAAATAGCTACCAATTATTGAGTCACTTTTTGCATATACCTACCCATCAGTATCCTAAATGTTACATACCTGTTTTCTTTTGGTTTGGTTTTGGGGGATACTTTGCATTGAACTCAGGATTGAACACCAGTGTTGATGGAGTCTCTAAAGTTGATTTAAGACATTCTTTTTTTCAGTATGGAAAAAAAATACAGTAAGACATTACAGTAATTAGTTCCTGGTAATAATATTACTGAGCCACATCCCCAGCCCTTTTTTGTATTTTATTTACAGACAGGGTCTCACTGAGTTGCTTAGCACCTCACTATTGCTGAGGCTGGCTTTGAACTCACCATCCTCCTGCCTCAGCCTCCCAAGTGCTGGAATTAGAGGTGTGCACCACCACACCCGGCTTACATATCTGTTCTTGCTAACACTTACAACAACCCTCTTAAAAAGTATCACTGTCCGCCTTTTGCAGATGAGAAAACAGGGCTCAAAGTTAGATGACTTAAAATTCATCTACAACATGGCCATGATTCAAATCTAATTCCAACAGACTCAGCTCATTCTTTGAACTGCTATGCCATCCAGCTCAGAGCAGGGAGGGCAGAGGCGCTAGAGCAACGCCTGCCAGCTCAGTGGGTGTCATCATTGTGCCGCAAGCAACCCACCATAAATCAGATCTGATACGTATTTCTCTAGAGAGAAATGATAGGAAGCAATATTTATATTTGATAAAGCCAGGTATATGAATCATCCTACAGCCGTCAATTCTTCATAATTAGATGCTTTTTTAGTTTGTTTTCCCCTCTTTTACAACAAAAGGCCAGCTCATTAAAACAGTCTAAGTTGACAATAATTCGGTCAAAATTTTCACCCTCCCACCACAAATGCCTCAATTTAGTTTAAACTATAATTGGAAAATAGATCTTTTCTTCCCATATTAAGGTGAAGGGAGAACAAACATTAGTTTATGTTGGCACAGACCACGTCAAGTTTACCTGAAGCGTTGTTCTTATTTAAAGGCATGTGGCTTGGTTTGTGGTCATGCAAGCTGCAGACAGCTGTCGGTTTAATCAGATCAGCTGAAGGGAGCTTGTCAGGTGAGAGGTTGGCGCGGGGACAACACTCGAGAGCGTGCCCGAGACATCTGTCTACATGTGCTGGAAGCTGTGGTGGGAGGAAAAAGAAACAGTTTGTGAAGGGGAATGATTTTTAAAACACAAAATGAAATCCAGCACTGTCTATTAGATAAAAATGCAAAGAGAGTTGAGGAAATAAAGCAAAATGCCAAGGCAGATCAGCTTCCATAAATAGCTGAGCAATTCCAGACAGAGCCCTGAGCCATCGGGATGGAAGTCAGTTCCCTCTGCAAAGGCAAAGCCCACCAGTACCAGGAGAAGGCCTCTGGGCCCTTCAGAGTAGCCCAAACTTGACAAAGAGGAGGAGATTTGAATTCATACCCTTAAACTGAAGCTAGTTACAAGTGATTTCATTAATCCTTTGCTTTTCTAAACCAGCCAAATGTTCAATCCAAGCTATCAAATCACACCCATTATTTGTCCTAACTGGAACTTTGCTTCCTACCTATAAAATATATTACACTGAATGATACCTTGGACCAGCCTTGCTCAAAAACTATATCTCTCTCTCAGTATGAGACTGTGGGAAGAACCGCACGATGGCAGTTTCTGAGGGGGAAAAATGTACCAGAATCATTATTTTACCATAGACTCAGAAGCAAAAACAGGTGGATGAATGTAAGAATAGAACTAAATCAAAGGCGGTAAAAAGTTAAGGGCCCTTTGTACTTCCCAGTCCACATTCAGAAAACCAAATTCTGTTCCAAGAAACCTTCTAAGGATGCTCTGACACAGGAGAATGTAACCAGGAGAGGGCAGAGTCAGGACACCATCTGCCTCACAGAATACCAGGAGGAGCCTGAAGGCAGAGATGGTTTGTGTGGGGCTCCTAGTGCGAATGTTCCTCCCCCATCGGTACCTCTAGAAACTGCCTGTGAGTCCAAACCAGTAAAAGAGGTGACAAATGAACTGCCTATCCATGTTCTCTTAAGAAATCAAGGATGACGTTAGCTTAATCTGTCATGTATGCCATGTACACTTAAAAAGGAAACAATTTTAAGGAAAAAAGTTTTATAGTGTGAGTCACGCAGGGATGGCTCAGCACACACGCCAGTGTACGTGGCGCATCACATCAACAGAGTGGGAGCGAACAATCGTGATCATCTCAACAGATGCAGAAACCCATGGAAACTTAGGCATCCTGGGATGGCATGAACTTGCAACGAATTAAGAAGACACTCACAACAAAGGCCTTAGCTTTACACTGAGACCTCTGTTAAGGTTTAAGGAGCCCGGGTGGGGCACAGTAAAGGTAAACCTGGCTGGATCCCAGAATGGGTCAGGTACCTTGTTCCCCTGAACAGGGAGAGATGCATTCTGGGAAATCTTGGACCTTCAAGGGTCCAGCGAAAGAGAAGAGGTGCTGGACTCTCTACCCTCAGCCCCGAATCAGGATGGGAACAGAGCTGGTTAAAAGAAAACTTAAGCTGCTGTTCACCAGCCTGTGATCATTTTAAAATACAACACTTTAAACTCTTCTGCTTAAAGTTCTTCAGTGCCTTCCCATTTTACCCAATACCCTCCATCATCTGTTTGGGATGAATACAGAACCAAAGTTTTTTTCCTGACACTGGGGTTTGAACCCAGGAGTGCTACTCCACCACTGAGCTACATTCCCAGCCCTTTTTACTTTTTATTTTGAGACAGGAACTTGTTGAGTTGCCCAGGCTGTCCTTGAACTTGAGATCCTCCTGCCTTAGTCTCTCAGGTGTGTGCCATCACCCTCAGCCAGGAATTGGGCCCATCCCACCACTATAGATGCCGAAACCTGGGGATGTTTGTTCCATTGACAGGAGAACATCCACCAAGTTACAGCCTGGGGTCTTCTCATTCTTTTCTCTCAAAACCCTCACATTTCCTCCTCCAATCCCATCGGCATCACCAGAGGAACTTGATCCCGAAGGACAAGTTACCCAAGCCCTCTGCTGGGTCAACCCCAGTCTCTCCCCTTTCCCACCTGAGAGGCCAGAGAAAACTTTCTCCCAAGCCTGGTTCCCTTCACAAACAGCAGACTCCTGGGGCAGGGCAGGCGTGTGCAGCTATGAGCACTCACCGTACAACACCAAGGAATCGGGAGCCAGCAGATGGGAGCACAGTCCCCAGGGACCCATGGCTTGGGGCTGCAATCTGAATGGAATACTTCCAAGCTGTTAATGAACTGAGCTCCGTTTCTTGTAAAATGGTACAGGAGCACCCACACGAGAGCTCTTTCCATAACTGAATGTGATGTCCAGCACACAGTAAGTGCTACACAAATGCTAGCAGTTATTAATATTAAGATCATTATTCTAAGCCAGGCGTGGTGGCGCACGCCTGTAATCCAAGCGACTCAGGAGGCTGAGTCAGGAGGATCACGAGTTCAAAGCCAGCCTCAGCAACTTAGCGAGGCCCTTAGCAACTCAGTGAGACCCTGTCTCTAAATAAAATACAAAATAGGGCTGGGGATGTGGCTCAGTGGTTGAGTGTCCCTGAGTTCAATCCCTGGTTCCAAAAAAAAAAAAAATCATTATTCTAGAAGCTAGTGTATAACTCTCTTCACTCCCTCCTACAGGAAAATGAAGCACAGATATCAAGTAAGTGATAAAAATCCGAGTCAGAAACAAACAGAACGATAGCCCTGGTCTCTTCTGTTCTAACTGCTGATGGTGTAACAGCACACGGAGAGGCAGGCAGGAAGTCCGAGACTGTTTCCACCACCCCTTCCCTACCCCAGCATCCCGCCTGCACTCTGGGAACCTCCCACCTAGTCCAAGCCTTCCTTCTCTCCTGGAGGAAAGGGGAGTTCAGGTGGCAGGGGTGTCTCCAGCATCCGAGTGACCTCAGCATGTCCTGCAGCTCCCCAGCCACTACAGATGACCTGGGATGGAGTCTCCCATGCGACCCTCATCACTCACCCAGCCCCACTACGCTTCGGTCCATTCTGACCCTCCATTCTGTCACTGGTTGTGTGTACTGCTGCGGAGCCTGGTGGAAAGCTTGCTATCCCCAGCCCCATTCCCTTTTTTGTGTTTGTTTGTTTGTTTGTTTGTTTGTTTTGGTACTGGGGATTGAACCTCGGGACACTCAACCACTGAGCCACATCCCCAGCCTTTTTTGTATTTTATTTAGAGACAGGGTCTCACTGAGTTGCTTAGGGCTTTGCTAAATTGCTTAGGCTGGCCTCAAACTTGTGATCCTCCTACCTCAACCTCCCAAGGTCCTGGGATTACAAGTGGGCACCACCACACCCGGCAGCCCCACTCCTTCTTAAGGCAGAGACAGCGCTGTTTCCCAGGATCCTTCAGGGGATCTCCAGCAGCTCCCTGCTCTCCTGTGGAAATTGGTTCCAGGACTGCCCATCCCACCACTACAGATACCAAAACCCAGGGATGTTTGTCCCTCATATAAAATGGCAGAGAACCTGCAAACAACCCGTGCACATTCTCGTGATTGTCTTAAATCATCTCCATACGACCTACAATTATCTCTACAAGGGAAGCACTACACACACAGTTGCTATGATGCTGTTCAGAGACAACAACAAAAAAATGGGTACGTGTTGAGTGCAGGCGCAATTTTTTTAAAACCCATTTTGATCTAGGGTCCCTTGTGAAGTCCCCTGATGCAGACGGCTGCCTGTGTACATGTGTTGGTCATATCAAGTTCCTGACCAGAATCACAGAATTCCTCAATCCCTCGTACTTTCCTGAGGGATAAGGAAAATGGAAGTATATTTTAATATAGTACTTGGTCGTTATACAAGAGCTCCTAAAAACTCTTGGAATTTCCAAAATTGGAAAAAGACACCTGGGAATGTCCCTTGTTATTTAAGAGGAACCCTCTGCATCCCATCTGAGTTTATGCTCATGAGGCAACTTAAGGGCCCCTCAGCCTCAGGATGGGGCTGTCCCCTAAAATACAAGTGATCAGAGGGGTGGAGGGCTGGAACCTTCCACTCCTCTCCAGGAAAGGGGACCATGCTAGGGAGCAAGGGCCAGTAGAACTGGGGGGTGTGGGGGGTGCTGGGAGGGAGGTGGGATGCCTCCCCCCTCTTCCACTGGCTTCACCTGTAGCTTCTTCAACAGGCTGAGAAACACTCTTCTCTGCCCAAATCCGAAGAACCAACTGAGAGACCAGGATAGCAAACTGCTTCATGACAAGCTGGCAAGAAGGGTGTCGGTGTTGGGGGCAGCCCACAGGGGCTGCTCCATCAGCACTCTGCCCCCTGGAGTGCAAGGCCCTCTCCGCCTCACTGGCTGAGTGCTGCAGATACAGTGTCACCAAGGGCGAGGGCACACTGCCTGCTGTTGTCCCCACCCCTGTGTCCTCTGGGATCTGGTGCATTCTGGCACCTTCGTTGGCCATGCTCCTCCCCCTCACTCCTGTTGGTCAAGGGGCTGCAACTGTCACACTCAGGGGTTACCTTTTGGGCTAAATGCTGTACTCTGCAAGGGGACCACAGACTTTCCATTTCTCACAATGACCTTTCAACTTAGGGCAGGTCTGTTAGAAGCACAGGTCACAACCTGGGACTCAATCGGCATCTGAAGCCCTTGACCCGTGGGATCTGACCTATCTCAGGTAGGAAGTGTCAAAGCTGAATTGAATTATAGGTGCAAAAACAAAAGGGAAATCACAATGGAAGTCCCACTGAAAGAGCGTTTCAAAACAAAGACTGTGAGGGGCGGGACTCACCCCCCACCCTGGCTGCTGCCTAGGGTCCTGAGCTTTGGCTCCTCCTCCTCTGACCCCAGGTTTCTGGAACCACTGGACAACACGATGTGCCGAGGCTCACGATGGACATTTCCCTTCTGCACACATTTCCTTCCCTTACCTTCTGGCGATCCCGCAGACCCTGTTCCTCCTGAACATCGCCTTCCCAGCGATCTGTGGAGCACTGATGGCAGTCATCTGCATCTGCGGCTTCCAGGGCCATTCCCCAGGCCCTGGGAAGAGCCCTTGTCCACCTTGCAGTTTTCAGGTTTGGACTGATGGACACAGGACACCCAGTTGTCTCTGCCGGGAAACTGCTCAGTGTGTGGGGTGGGGAACACCTACAGGGCACGTCACACAGTGTTGAGAGAGGAGAGAGAGAAAGTAGTTGGCTTTTTTCTTTAAATCAAGAGAATTCATTTCTCTCCCTCTTCCTGAAGCCCAGAAACCCCACACTAAATCACTTTAGCACCCCTTCCACAACCCTGGGGTGGACAGCTGATCTCCAGGTCTCTGAGCAGATGCCTCCCAAACAGCATCAGCAGCTTCTAACCGTGGTCCACGTAATGCTTTGAATGCAGCCCGTGCTGCTCCGCCACTGCAACTTATTTTTAAAATGGACATGTTTCTTTCTCTTCCTCTCTTCCTGCTCCTCCCTAATCTCAGGGAAACATGACTACCTTTCTTCCCCATTTTAGGCAAATTTATATGTCCTTGAGTACACACCCAGACTTTGGGAATGGTACCAGAAGATCTCAGAAATGACTGTCTCCCAAATGAGCAAGTGAATCACAATTCCAACAGAGAACGCGTGGAATGCAGCTGTTGAGTCACCTCTTTAAAAATCCCGTTCCTTGGGCTGGGGTTGTGGCTCAGCGGTAGAGTGCCTGCCTAGCAAGTGTGAGGCACTGGGTCTGATTCTCAGCACCACATATAAATAAATGAATAAAATAAAGGTCTATCAACATGTGAAAAGTATTTTGAAAGACAGAAACAAAAACAAAACCGTGTTCCTGCTGATGGGCAGAATCACAGCCTCTGAGACAGGAGTCCCCTGTGCTTCTCCTTTCCTAGTGTGATAGCAACAGAAAACAGATTAAAATGTTGTGTTCCCCAGGGAGATTCTCCAGCGCCATCGGGAGAGTCAACCCCACCCCAATCCCAAATCCCCTCCCTATAGCCCACCCCAATTCCTTCCCCTCCCTATAGCCCCACTCTAATCCCTTCCCACACCCTATAAAAGTTAGCAACAAAAGAACTAACGTACGATTTTCCTGGCACACTGCTTCTAAGTGTAAGGGCGATCGTCACTGGCCAGCTAAAATAAAGGCTTCCTTTGGCTTTACCTGATCGGCTTGGATGATTTTATTTTCTTTGAGTACAACATTTGGAGGTCCCACTGAGATCTGATTCCTCCAAGCCCTCACACCTAAATTGGCCTCCTGTGATGGTTACCTGGGAGCCCTACCCTGAGTAGAGGGGAGCTCCTGAGAGACGTGCCTCAGCCTCACTCTTGGGGGGACCCCAGCCCATCTTCAGGACGCTCTTCTGGACAAAGCCACCTGGTATCCTGTTTCGGTGAGTCAACTTTCTGTATCTGGGGGACGTGGTCAGACTGGACGCAGTCGCTTACACCAGTCCCAGGTCAGGGCGAGATGTTGCTCCTGGCTCCTGGTAGGACTCCTCGTGAGGCCTAGTCTGGTGAACCCCCTCATGGGTTCAATCTGGTGGGCCCCCCCGTGGGGTCCAGTCTGGTGGGCCCCCTCGTGGGCCCAGTCTGGTAGGCCGCATGGGGCCTAATCTGGTCGGCTGCTGTCTGTCTGTCTGTATTTGTCTTGTTAGTCTGGTCTGGGCTGCATGGGGTTCACTCGGCTTGGCTGCCACGTGGCTGGCTGCTGGCATAACCACTGTGTGGCTTCGGGCATGGCCGCCACCTGGGGCCTGGGCCGCTCAGCCACCGAGTGTGACCTGAGCCTAGTCCGGTAGGCCTCTGTGCAGAGTCCGGTAGGCCTCTGTGCAGAGTCCGGTAGGACCTCTGTGTGGGCCCAGTCTGGTAGGCCGCATGGGGACTAATCTGGTCAGTCGATGTCTCTGTCTGTATTTGTCTTGTCTGGTTCATGGCCATTTGTGTTATCTGTGTTTTTTTCCTTGCTTTCTATGTAGCATCTCTCTCCAGGACAGCCTACTGTGGGACAGAATCAGTCAACCACGTGCCCCATTGTTATAACTTGTTTTTTAGATAATTTTCAGGACTTCCAAGAACGTGCCACTGACTACAGAGCTTTTGTTAATGAATGTAACTTAAGAAAAGTTTTGTAAATCAGAATGGCCCACTTTCGAGGTTGATTGGTGCCCTCAGGGCTTTGGACAGCCAAACCATCCGGACTGGGTGCCTTATATTCAAATTTGGATGTAATCCAAATGGCTTAAGCTTTGCCTTTCAGATTCAGCATCCTCTAGTTCGGGAACTAGGAGAGACTGCACCGATCTGATGGCAAAGGCCAGACCAGACTTAAATGCAGCTCGCGCTGCTACCAATTCCTCAAGACTCGGGTAACTCTGCCAAAAGCCATTTCCAAATCCAGGGGCAAAGGGAGGGAGAAGATGGCTTGGGGGCACCCACCCTCTCCCCCCGTCAGAAGGAACCAGATCCAACCCCCCCAGTGTTACAGCACCCCCACAGCGAGTTGTTTTACAATATGTAAATGACATGTGCCTCCACCCAGGAGGAATAACAAAGGCCCGTTACAGAGCTCTTAAGCATTCAAACCCTGTCCTGATAAAAATGGTTAAAGTGCCTGAGATATCAGGTTTCTGCTGGAACCAAATCTCAAGTAGAACTTATATTGAAATGACAATAGAGGAAGCAAAAAGCCCAGTAGGAGACCAATTTCCAACCCAAGGAAAAAAAAAAAAAGAGTTTTTTATTTGAGAATAACTAATGGCCAGCTGAGTGCATGTTGAGCTCATAACTTTTGGTCAGTCCTATTTTTATTCAACTTAGATTTTTGAACATCTTGTTACATTGCAATGGAGATAAAAACCTACAAGGCCTTTGTTTAAGTGTATATTGTGTCCAAAATTCATGTACATGATATTAGAGAGTAACATAGAGAACGCTAAAAGAAAAAATGGATCCAGGTATATTTGATTCATGTGATTAAAAAGGTTCAATTTAAATTCGGTAAATAAATGAAGGTAAAATATATCTAACCTCACAAGTCTCTAGGTGGTCAATTAAAAAAATGTTGATGTCTATAAAATATGTAATATCAATTGTTTTTTTAGGAGTTTTCCACAGGAAAGAGATGGCAAATACTATTCAAAATACTTGTCTGATCTTGGTTATTACAGTAAAATAAGTAAATTAGAGTTAATATATTTACACCTTAAATTCCATGGGGTAACATGCTTTAGCATTATTGGTGTTCTCATAGGTTGGTAAATAAAGGGATTTGGAATTGTTTTGTATCATCCCTGAGAGCAAGGTTACTAAGAGTGAAATTCTAATAATTAATCTAAATTCAGAAATTTCATAGGAGTTGTTTTAGAATACAAACAAGGAAGGAGTCAACAGATGGGAAAGAGAAAGTGGAAAGTTCTAGGTATGAAAATATATTCAGTAAAAGGAAAAGGAAAATATTTCTGGGTAAGAAAATCTGTGCATAGGTAAAGGGCAAATTCCAACAAGTTTTTGTGTAGTTATATGTATGTGAGACCATCAATTAGAAACTGTTCAAAGTTTTCCCCTAAGGTCAAATGTTAATGGGCTAATATAAATCAAGGTGTAATCAATATGTTAAAATGACAAGGATTTCTTTAAGTTTTATTCTTTATTGTGGTTAAATAACTGGTAGGGTATTGTGCTATGTTGCAGAGCCTAGGGTTTTTTTTTTCTTGAAAAACTAGGTTTGGTTGCTCTTTGTATATTCACGTGTCCATGACTTCTGGGTACGCAGGTCTTCAGAGCAGGGAGTTTGTCGGGCTGCTGTTCTCCAGGTTAGACTTGCCTGTGTTGGTAGTTTCAGGCTTGTGGAAATGGCAAATTTTATTGGGGACTTATTTTGTCATTTAATATTCTGTAACATAACCTGCTATCAATAGGGTATGTGCAAATTTGTTACTTTTTACACTGAGATCAAAACTTAAATGCAAATGTATTTAAAGTTAGTGAGAGCCTGATTTGTTTAAAGGTTAATATCATGAAACATAAAAAATATTTGGTCACTTTGCCACACAAAAGGAAAGTTAAAAACTCTCAGCCTTTCCTTGATTTATTTTAAATGCAATATATTGTGTTAACAACTATTCACATAGATTCAGGAAACAATACATATAAACTGTGTAAAATGATGTCCTAAGAGGAGGCAAAAATAACTTCAAACCTGGAACCTCTGCCTAAGATTGTAAAAGGCCCTGCCTTACCTGAAATAAGGGTCTGCCTCCCACCCTGCTACAATTCAGAATGTTTCCAGAATAAGTCAGCTTTCAGTTCATTTAAAGTTATATTCAAAAGATTGTTTTTTGTTGTAAAATTACTGTGATATCAAATAGGAAATATAATATATAACTCAGGCAGGATTTAGGATGACTATTACACAAACTATATGTTTTTACTGTTGTTAATTATTTTGTATTTTCCTTGTAAGCTCTGTAGCTGATGCCAGATTAATGTTTTGAAGAAGTATACCAAGCCATCACCTATGAAATAGACAAGATAGTAACTGGTGAAACTGGCTTGCTGGATGTTTAAGATCAAACTTAAGGATTGAGATTAAAACAAAGGGGCCAAGAAAATCAGTTTTGGTTCTTGCCCTCAGAGTCAGCCTGCATCCGGGTAATGAGAGAGTTTCTCTAAGGAACTTTGCAAGTCCGGGTCAACACTGCTGCCTTCGCTGCTGCCAGAACTCAGAGTTTTCATCCATGCAGACAGGGGACAAAAGACACTGCCTGGTTTCTAGGTTGCACAGAGGGCATCGCTGTGTCCAGAGCCAAGGAAACACCAGCTGCCATTGGCCTCCAGGTTGCGGGAACTGCCACGGCCAGAGCAAAAACCCACTGGGGCCCAGATGCCACCACCACCAGAGCTCAGAGCCATCCAGGACAGAACCCAATCTGAGTGGACGCTCTCAATAACCCATGCATTCCAGGCTTGTCCCCCAGAGTTGGAGGCGCAGCAGAGATTGCTGAGAACAAGGAGGTGCAACAGTGGGCCAGACAGGCTTGGCTCCTGCCCTCCTGGGGCTGATGGGAGTGAGCAGGGACCAGCTTCCCTTTGCCATGAATGGAAGCAAAAAGCTGTCAGCTGTCCACAAGGCAGAAGCCACTGCCTTGGAGCTGCTGGAATCCAGGAGAAGCGCTGCTGCCTGCCCCAGAGTGCAGAGGCTGCTGGAATGGAGCTGCCATCACCCAAGCATAGGAACAAAGCTAAGAAGCTACTCTCAAATTCCCCTGTGACCCCTGTGAGAACTCGGCTGACTCTTAAGAGACAAGAACAGGTCAATTGGACCAACTCAATCTTAAACACCTAGCAAAACAGTTAAAACCAAACCAAACTATAGACATTCTTGGGATTTAAAAGAAACAATAGTTTAATGTAATTTAAGATGTGCTTGTGTTAGCCCCTAGAATAGGACTGAGGACTACAAAAGAGAGATTCTTAGGCAAATGTACCTGATAATTCAAGTTCCCAAATAAAGGCCTCAACCTCTCCAGCCTTTAATAGGCCTTGTTATGGGAACAACTTCTCAGTTCTTCCACCTCGTGAGAGATTGACTTCTACCATGTCATGATTTTCTGTGTTAATCTCATTTTGGTACTTATGTCATTTTGTTTCTGAAGGGTTATGGAAAATAATATTCCTATAAAAGAACTCCCCAAGAAAAATGAAGGGACGGTGTGGCTTGAGAAGCGGGAAAGGAGACTGGTCAACCATTAAACCTCTCCCAGTGCATTCCTGATAACAATGGGCCCTGGGGAAAAGGGTAGATATGGAATGCTAGGCCCTAAACCTTGACCTTCCCAAGGTCAACCTAATCCTGAATGACACTGGGCAAGATTTGAACACTCATCCTTCAGCATCTAATTTTAACCTGTACAGCTGGCCCCTGCTGGTCAAAACTGCACGTACACAATGATTACATCCTCCTCCTCCTACCCTATAAAATCAGGATCCCCCTGTAACTGACGGCCATTTTCCCTCAGGAAAGTGGACCTGAATGACGCCCCGACTCTGCGAAGGAATAAAGGCTTCTCTGAATCCGTCGAGGTCTGCCTCCTGTTTTTTCCTTTTTGCGCTTACAGTTTCTCTCTCATAGAAGCACCAACCCCAGATGACTTTACAACCTGCTCTTCCCAAGCAGACTTCTGCTCCTCATTGGCCAGATTTCTAAAAGGAACTTCAAACTGCTTCCCCAAACTCCACCCCCTTCCAGCTCGAAGCAGCAAGAGCGGTGGGCACCCCTTCTTCTTACAGCAGTAAAAAGGTCCTAATTAAGGACAGGCGGTTAGTGTAAAATAAGAAATCTGGTCAAACTGGGGAATGGAACCCATCAGAGTCTGGGAAGTTGGAAACTGAAAAACCACTAGTTTCCTAAATAAGGATTTGTTAATGTGGATAAGACCAGTGGGGAATGTTATACTTCCCAAAAAGATTCTCCAGTGCCATCAGGAGAGAGAAAGTCAGCCCCACCCTAATCCCTTCCCACACCCTATAGAAGTTGGCAACAACAGAATTAACACATGATTTCCCGGCACACTGTTTTTTTAGGTGTAAGGGAGGTCATCGCTGGCCAGCTAAAGTAAAAGCTTCTTTTGGCTTTACGTGATCGGCTTGATTTTATTTTCTTTGGGTACAACAGTGGGACTGCAGGGTAAACCCAGCGCGGCCCACTGCCTGCCCTGGCGAGCTGATGTGTGTGTGTGTGTGGGTGGGGGGCACGTGGCCGAGCACCACTCTGACAGCTGCGGCTCCGACAGCTGCGCTTCCATCTGACAGGCACAGCCACTGCAGCTTTTTACAGCTCATGCTGAAACTGCAGTCACTGTGAGTGCAAAAGGACCGGACGCAGACCTTGACAGATTCAGAGAAGCCTTTATTCCCTCGCAGATTCGGGCGTCATTCGGGTCCACTTCCCAGATGGGAAAATGACCATCAGTTACAGGGGGATTCTAGTTTTATAGGGCATGAGGAGGATGTGATCATTGTGTACATGCAGTTTTGGCCAATCAGGGGCTAGTTGTACAGGTTAGAACCAGACCCCGAGGGATGAGTAATCAAATCTTGCCCATTGTCATTCAGGACTAGGTTGACAAGGGGAAGGTCAAGGTTTAGGGTTTAGCATTCCATATCCGCCCTTTTCCTTTAGGACTCCTTGTTATCAGGAATGCACTGGGAGAGCTTTAATGGTTAGCCGATTTCCTTCTTCACTTCTTGAGCCACACTGTCCCTCCATTTGCTCGCGGAGTTATAGGAATATTATTTTCCATAATCCTTTAGTCATCACAGTCTTTTAATTAGTCCAGCTCAACACTGAATCCTTTCCTTCAGGTACTTAGTCACCATTGTGATTATGTAAACTCCGTAAGTTTACCTAGGACTTGAGGGACACATCACACGGTAGTTTTCCTCCATCTGGTGTCTCCATCCTCTGGCCTTCAGCGCCAGCCCTCTATCAAAATCTGGAAACTTCCCAGGGCGTGGGCCCTCCCGGGGGGTACATTCAGGCTCCATCTCTAATTCTCTCCTAAGGAGTGAAAGTTAAAGAGATGCCCCCAGGCCAACCTGCCTTCTCCAGCACACTGAAATTCCAATTAAAACCTCCCCCTTCCTTTCCCACTGGAGAACTGCCTTTGGGATACAGTGTTCAGTCTCCCTTCAGTTTAAGTAAAACTTACAAGAAGCCATTGTTTGGGACCAGGCTCCTGCATAGATGAGGCTGAAAATTAAAACAGAGTCATTCACACTGAAGTTCCACATCACCAAGCTGAACTAAGCTGTTGATTCGACCTTGCAAGAAATCAGGATTAGAGAGAGAGCCCAGTTTCCCCAACAGGCCAGTTTCTATTGGCATGATGATAATGCTCCTCTTCTTCAATTATTACACAAAAGAAGCAGCTTGATGTTAACTAATCACTTATTTTCCTATTGTTAGGTCCCCGCCCCTGCCTTACAAGCAGAGCAACTTTAAAATGACCAATCTGCTTTTTGGTTTTGTTCTGCTTTTTAAAAGCCCTTCTCAGTCTATAAAACCATCTTTGCCAGGCACTGTGGCGCCTTGTGATCCCAACGACTCTGGAGGCTGAGGTCCAGGAGAACTGAAAGTTTGTGGACAGCCTTGACAACTTAGTGAGATCCTGTCTCAAAATAAAAAGGGTTGGGGATGTAGTTCAGTAAGGGAGCATTTTGGGTTCAATATCCAGTACCAAAGAAAAGAGAAACAAAAGGAAGGAGCAACCTCCTTGCTGGACATTGGAACACTTACTCTATTTGACTTAATGGGGTGTTGTCAAACTCTGGAATCAAAAATAAAGCCAGGGAAGATCTCTAAACTGAACTGTAGCAATCTCATCTTTTGACACTCCCTTTTGTCCTCCAGAAAAGAGTTTTTGGGGCCTCCAGGATCCACTTCATTACTTCCTTCTTATCTCTTTTCACTAACAAATTCACTTTCCCATTCCATTTATTCCTTTTCCTTTGGCCATGGCAGTCTTACAGAACTCAGCCCAACTGAGAGGGCAGGAGGGAGAGTATTTCCTAGATCAGGATGAAAGGAAGCAAACATTTTTAACAAGCTATAGATTAGCCTTCAGTGGATCTTTGCCTGACCACACACAGTTGATTTCAGTTAAACTCACATTTAGCAAATCTCACACACACACACACACACACACACACACACGATTATTGCCTCACAGAGCTGACAATCTGACAGAGAAAATAAGAAACTTAGAGAAAACTAGAAAACAGAAATCCATGGCAAGCCATAAGAGAGGGACCAGGAAAGGGCAGAGGGGAAATTCTGTCATGCCAACAGAGGAGCTGGGGGCGTTCTTCAAGGTCAAAGCATCACACTCTGGGCTCCCACTCTGGGCTCTCCCGAAGAACTAAAGGTTCGTGAGGCAGGGCTCCACGTCCACCATGCTTTTCAAGCCAGAATACTGCTCTCGAGGAGAGATGACTCCTCCAGCCCAGGAAATCCTAAGTGAAACAGTCAAAAAGGCTCCGAGAACAGGCTTTCTGCCCTGAGAAGGCACACGGGGACAAAGTCCACACACAGCAGTGTCTGTTTCTCTTTCTCTACTCGGTTGTTCAGAGGAGTTAGGGAGAGAAGTCTAGTACAAGTTGCTCTCCAAGGACCACAGCCTAGAAAGTCAACAGTCAGATTCTTCAAGGGGATCATGTTATAGCAACAGAAAACAGATTAAAATGTTGTGTTCCCCAGGGAGATTCTCCAGCGCCATCGGGAGAGTCAGCCTCACCCCAATCCCAAATCCCCTCCCTAAAGCCCACTCCAATCCCTTCCCCTCCCTATAGCCCCACCCTAATCCCTTCCCTGCCCTATAAAAGTTGGCAACCAAAGAACTAGTGCCTGATTTCCCAGCACACCACTTTTAGGTGTAACGGTGGTCGTCGCTGGCCAGCTAAAATAAAGGCTTCTTTTGGCTTTATGTGACCAGCTTGGATGATTTTATTTTCTTTGGGTACAACAATTAGACCTTTGGAATGTGGTTCACACAGCTGTGCTTCAAACAAAATAGTGAGCCTCCGCACACTCTCCCAGTACCTGCTGGGCAAAGCACTAGAACCATCTATCCAGAGTGTCTACAGCAGCCCCGATTTCATGGGCTCTTCCTCCACCTTTCTTTCTTCTTTCCCTCCCTCCGTTCCTCTTTCCTCCCTTCCTTCCCTTCACCTCCCCTGTCTGTCTCCCCCCATCCCCCCATTTCCCTTGAACTCCCGATTCTTCTGCCTCAGTCTCCCCAATAGCTGAGACTACAGGTGTGTGACACCATGCCTGGCAAATACATAGAATTAAATGTATATATAACTAAATGTAACTTACTTTTCACCGACTTTTTATACACATAAGTTTAAAATGCAAGAAAAACTTCTTTTGTTAAATTATTGATCCGACTTTGGCTCCCATATTGAGAAGAAATGGTGCAGATTTCATGGGGAGTGAACAGGGGTCCAGGAAAGACCTAAGCAAGGACCCAACATGAAAGACTGTTGTCTACAGGACAGCATACACTGACACTCACACCACCCTCCTGCTGCGAGCCACCCAGGAACACATGTCAATGAGCAGGAAGTGGCCTTCCTGGGAATGCAGGCGGAACCCCCTGGTGGGAGAGGCCACTCATGCTGCACCCTCCCCTGCTCACTGCTCCAGTTTGAGCACAGCCTCCTGGAGATGGTGGAGCCAGCCAGTCGCCAATCACCCTGCCATGTGGGAACCAAAAACAGGGACAGAACTCCTCCCACTGAGACCCCATCCCTGCCTTTGATGTCCTCCCCCTTAATACAGAATCAGAGCCTTTTTCAGTTGTTCAGTTCCAGTTCCTGTCAAGGCTGGAAGGCCCATCAGGTGCTCTGCTTTTTAAATCTAACCTTTGGCCTTGTCTTTAATCTCTCACTGATTATTTCAGACTTTCATTTTCTCAGGTGGCTCACACTCCTGAGCAGGCACCTGTCACATTACTGAGAACCGATTAGGTTCAAGAACCCTAAATGATGGGCGGGGAGAATCTGTGGTGGAATGCGACAGGCTCCCAGACCTCTGGGAGCTTACAGATGTCTAAGAGAAACTCGGTCAGAGAAGTGCTACGATTACGTGCCAATCATGGTGGGCTATTAGGGAGGAGATGTTCCATTCATACTCCACTGGCCACCAAAAGGGACCTCCTACGAGGGCAGTTTCATTTATGAAGCCTCCAGCTTAGCACTCAAGGGCCCGCCTGGGGAACTGCTGGAGCTGGCTCACAGGGCACCTGCCTCCCAGGTAGAGGCCGCCATCAGCCATCCCCCTGCCCTTCCCAGCCATCTGCAAGATGCCTGCTTTTAAGGCCTCAGGCATTCATGCTTTTGCTCTGCTTGAAGCCCCATTCTCTCTTCTTCCTGAGCACCCAGCACTTCTATGTCACCCAACCTGGACTAAGTCCAGATCATCCCCTGAGCCTCAGTGAACCAGGAAACCTGCCTGGTCTTCTCTAATAACACGTGTGCCTTTGCACACATCCTCCTGTGCCTCTCCATGGCACTTCTAACACCATGCTGTGTTCCTTTACCACACTTACACTGAACACTTTTTTTTTGTACTAGGGATTGAACCCAGGGGCACTCCACCACTGAGCCACATCTCCAGCCCTATTTTGTATTTTATTTAGAGACAGGGTCTCAATGAGTTGCTTGGGACCTCGGTAAGTTGCTGAGGCTGGCTTTGAACTTGCGATCCTCCTGCCTCAGCCTCCCAAACCGCTGGGATTACAGGCGTGCGCCACCGCGCCCAACTACATTGAATATCTGACACACACCAAACTGCGATCCCCCATGATTCATCTCTGCATCCTGAAGTATCATGCTGCCTGAAACATAAAAACCCATTCAATAATCATTTGTCCAATGGGTGAGAAAATTCTTCACAATAACATTTTTCACTCACCCTCACTGTGTCAGACTAAAATTCTTAAGAGACAGAGTCTGTAACTAACACATTAAGACCTTTAGCACATCCAGGCCTCACTGTGATTCGCATCCCACATGGAGCTGCTGCAGGGATTGGAGCACACTAGATGTGACAGTGGCAGCCCACAATTCTGTCCTCCAATACTGTTGCTATACTTCCCAAAAGAAGTAAGATTCTCAAATACCATCAGGAGGGAGAGATGACCCCTCCCCAAACCCTTCCCCTCCCTGCGGGAGGGAGAGACAGCCCCGCCCTAATCCCTTCCCCTCCCAGGAAGGAGGGACTGCTCACCCTAATTTCTCCCTTTCCCTATGAATACTGGCAACAAGGAACTGGTGCGGGATTCCCCTACACACGGCTTTTAGGAGTGTGGAGGTCCTCGCTGGCCAGCTATAATAAAGGCTTCTTTTGGCTTTACATGAACGGCTTGGATGATCTTATTTTTGTCGGGAATAACACTCTCATCCCTGTACTGCTCCATTATTTATTTCTTCCTCTCCCCATCTCTAGCCCCTGTGCATTCCTGACTCACAGAATATGACCTCAATCCCTAGTCAAAACTGGGACCCAGCTCTGGCCCCCCAGCAGGTCCCCAGGCAGCCTACTTGGGGTGGCGGCCCACCTCCCCAGGGCCCCAGGGTGGGTGGTGAGGTTGACTTTCCCCCCTCCCACTTACTTGCGCACCATCTCTCTCTGAGGTACCACTGTCCTGTGGAGAGCCATCTGACCTGGCCTCTGCTGACTGTCCACGCTCTGTTGTGGAAATACTGGGGAGCTGGCGTCATCTCTGGCCTCTTCCATGTCCCTGTGAAACTCCTCCTAACAACTTGGTTGGCGAGCCTCCTGAGGCCGGCAAATTCCATGATGACCATTTCCACTCTGTTGGGCTGTCCATTCTTACGATCACACCTAGACTTGTCACCATATGAAATTTTTCCACTGACTGAACTTAGGCTATCATAACCCTTCTTCTGACTGATGACTCTGTTCTTTCAAGCACCCTCTCTGTCTCCTAGCTGACAGTCCTACTTTTTTGGGTTTTTTGTTGTTTGGGTTTTTTTTTTCTTTTCTTTTTTTGGGTACCAGGGATTGAACCCAGAGGCACTTAACCACTGAGTCCCATCCTCAGCCCTTTTTTACTACATTTTATTTAGAGACAGGGTCCCACTGATTGCTTAGGGCCTCGCTAAATTGCTAAGGCTGGCTTCAAACTCACAATTCTCCTGCCTCAGCCTCCTGAGCCACTGGGATTACAGGTGTGAGCCACGGCACCTGGCCCTTCTACTTCTTGATTCTTTCATTTCTCCCGATCTTCTCTGGAACTCTTCTCCCTCTAAACCCAGGATACTCTTACATGTTTAATCATATGTATAGTTCCTTCATGAACAACCTCATTTCCAAGGCACACCTATCTTTACATTCTGGATAGGTGTACATTCTCTCTTCCCATATTGGGACTATGAACAAACTGGATAAAATGATACACATGCAAATGGTGCCACTAAAAATTAATAATCTTCAATCTTTTTAAAAATGTGTTTTAATTAGTTATTCATGACAGTAGAATGCACTTTGATACATCATACATAGGTGGAGTACAATTTCTCATTCTTCTGGTTGTACATGATATGGAATCCCACCGGTCATATAATTATATGATATATGACCAGTGGGATATAGGTAATAATGTCTGATTCATTCTACTATCCTTTTTACCCCCATACTCCCTCCACTCCCTTCGCTCCCCTCTACCTAATCTAAAGTAACTCTATTCTTCCCTAGACTCCCCCTTATTGTGAATTAGCATCTGCATAACAGAGAAAACATGGACCTCTGGTTTATTGGGATTGGCTTATTTTGCTTAGCATGCTATTCTTCAGTTCCATCCATTTACTGCCAAATGCCATAATTTTATTCTTCTTTAAGGCTGAGTAATAGTCCATTGTGCATGTGTATGTATGTACGCATATGTGTGTGTATGTGTGTGTGTGTGTATCACATTTTCTTTATCCATGCGTCTGTTGAAGGGCACCGAAGTTGTTTCCATAGTTTAGCCATTATGAGTTGAACTGCTGTAAACATGGATGTGCCTGTATCACTATAACAGGCTG
Source organism: Glaucomys volans (assembly GCA_020662805.1). NCBI lineage: Eukaryota > Metazoa > Chordata > Mammalia > Rodentia > Sciuridae > Glaucomys > Glaucomys volans. The sequence continues at coordinate 780,470 of JAJEJO010000717.1, read as the reverse complement.
ATTTTAAGTTCTCTGGGTATAAACTGAAGAGTGGGATAATTGGGTCAAATGATGGTTCCATTCCAAATTTTCTGAGGCATCTCCATACTGCTTTTCAAAATGGTTGCACCAGCAACATCTGAGTGTATCTTTTTTCCCACATCCTCGCCAACATTTATTGTTACTCATATTCTTGATAATTGCCATTCTGACTGGAGGGAGATGAGATTGTAGGAGTAGTTTTGAATTGCATTTCTCCAATTGCTAAAGATGTTGAACATTTTTTCATATATTTGTTGATCGATGGTATCTCTTCTTCTGTGAAGTGTCTATTCAGTTCCTTAGCCCATTTTTTGATTGGGTTATTTGGGTTTTTGGTGTTAAGTTTTTGAGTTCTTTAAAAATCCTGGAGATTAGTGCTCTGAGATGCTTATGGCAAGGATTTTCTCCCACTCTGTAGGCTTTCTCTTCACATTATTATTTCTTTGCTGAGAAGAAGCTTTTTAGTTTGAATCCATCCTATTTATTATTTCTTGTGCTTTAGGAATCTTGTTAAGGAAGTCAGGTCCTAGGCTGACATGGTGAAGATTTAGGCCTACTTTTTTTTCAATTAGAGGCAGGGTCTCTGTTCTAGTGCCTAAGTCTTTGATCCATTCTGAGTTGAGTTTCATGCAGAGTGAGAGGGATTTAATTTCATTTTGTTACATGTGACTTTCCAATTTTTCCAGCACCATTTGTTGAAGAGGCTATCTTTTCTCCAATGAATGTTTTTGGTGCCCTTTTCCAGTACTTCATAACTGTATTTATGTGGGTTTGTCTCTGTATCTTCTATTCTGTACCATTGATCTTTGTGTCTGTTTTGGTGCCAATACCATGCTGTTTTTGTTACTATGGCTCTGTAATATAGTTTAAGGTCTGGTATTGTGATGCCTCCTGCTTCACTCTTCTTGTTAAGGCTTGCTTTGGGTCTCATTTTTCCAAATGAGTTTCAAGATTGCTTTTTCTAATTCTATGAAGAATGTCATTGAGATTTTAATAGGAATTGCATTAAATCCATATAACACTTTTGGTAGTATGATCATTTTCACAATATTAATTCTGCCCACCCAGGAGCATGGGAGGTCTTTCCATCTTCTAAGGTCTTCTTCAATTTCTTTCTTTAGTGTTCTGTAATTTCATTGTACAGGTCTTTCACCTCCTTTGTTAGATTGGTTCCCAATTTTTTTTTTTTTTTAGATTATTGTGAATGGGGTAGTTTTCCTAATTTCCCTTTCTGTAGTTTCATCACTGATGTATAGGAACATGTTAGGCTTATGGGTGTTGATTTTATATCCTGCTAATTTGCTGAATCCATTTATGACTACTAGACATTTTCTGATGGAATTTTGGGATCTTCTAAATATAGAATCATGTCATTGGCAAATAGTGATAGTTTGAGTTCTTCTTTTCCTATTTGTATCCCTTTAATTTCTTTCTCTTGCCTAATTACTATGATTAGAGTTTCAAGGACAATGTTGAACAGAAGTGGTGAAAGAAGTCATCCTTGTCTTGTTCCAGTCTTAAGAGGGAATGCTTTCAATTGTTCTCCATTTAGAATGATGCTGGCCTTGGGCTTAGCATATTTAGCTTTTATGATGTTGAGGAATGTTTCTACTCTCCCTAGTTTTTCTAGTGTTTTGAACATGAGGGGTGCTGTATTGTGTCAAATGTTTTTTCTGCATCTATTGAGATGATCATATGATTCTTGTTTTTAAGTCTATTGATGTGATGAATTACATTTATTGATTTTCATATGTTGAACCAAACTTGCATCCCTAGGATGAAACCCACTTGATCATGGGCACTATCTTTCTAATATGTTTTTGAATGTGATTTATCAGAATTTTACTGAGAATTTTTGCATCTGTGTTCATCAGGGATATTAGTCTGATGTTTTCTTTCTTTGATGTGTCCTTGTCTGGGTTTGGTATCAGGGTGATATTAGCTTCATAGGAGGAGTCTGGAAGGGTTCCCTCCTTTTATACTTCATGGAATACTTTGAGGAGTATTAGTGTTAATGCTTCTTTGAAGGGCTTGCAGAAGCTGGCTGCAAATCTGTCTGGTCCTGGGCTTTTCTTGATTGGTAGGCTTTTGATGGCATTTTTTTCTATTTCATTACTCATCACTAATCTGTTCAAATCATGTATGTCCTCCTGATTCAGTTTGGGTAGGTCATATGCCTCTAGAAATTTGTTGATGTCTTCAAGATTTTCTATTTTATTGGAGTACAAATTTTCAAAATAGTTTCTAATTATCTTCTGTATTTCAGTTATGTCTGTTATTTCCTTTTTCATCAGGTATTTTAGTAATTTTTCTCTTTTGCTCTTTATTAGCATGGCTTGGGGTTTATCAATTTTATTGATTGTTTCAAAGAACCAAGTTTTTGTTTTGTCAATTTTTGATTATTTCTTTTGTTTCAATTTCACTGATTTCAGCTCTGATTTTAATTATTTCCTGTCTTCTACTGTTTTTGATGTTGATTTTTCTTTTTTTAGGGTTTTGAGATATAATGTTAGGTCATTGACTTCTTATGCTTTTAATGAATGAGCTCAATGCAATGAACTTTCCTATTAGTACTGCCTTCATAGTGTCCCAGAGATTTTGATATGTTGTATCAGTAGTCTCACTTACCTCTAAGTATTTTTTATTTCATCCTTGATTTCTTCTGCTATCCATTTGTCATTCAATAGTGTATTATTTAGTCTCCAGGTGTTAAGAATACCTTCTTTTTTAAATTTTATCATTGATTTTTAATTTCATTCCATTATGATTTGACAGAATGCAAGGTATTACATCCACTTTTTTTGTATTTACTAAGAGTTGCTTTGTGGCATAAGATATGGTCTATTTAAGATAAGGATCCATGTGATGCTGAGAAGAAAGTGTACTTGTACAGTGATGAGTGAAATATTCTGTATGTCTGTTAAGTCTAAATTATTGATTCCATTATTTAGTTCTATGGTTTCTTTGTTTTGTTTTTGTTTGGAAGATCTGTCCAATAGTGAGAGAGGTGTGTTAAAGTCACCAAGTATTATTGTGTTGTGGTCTGTTTGATTCTTAAAATTGAGAAGGGTTTGTTTGATGTACATAGATGCTCCATTGTTTGGGGCATAAATATTTACTATTGTTATATCTTGTTTATGAATAGTTCCTTCTGATTAACTTTGGCTTGAGGTTCACTTTATCTGATAAAGGATGGAAACCCCTGCTTGTTTACATGATTCATATAAGTGATATGTTCTTTCCCATCCTTTCACCTTCGGTCTGAGGATGTCTTTACCTGGGAGTTGAGGTTATTGGAGACACCATATTGTTGGGTCTTGTTTTTTAATCCAATCTGCCAGTCTATGTCTTTTGATTGATGAGTTTAGGCTATTAACATTCAAGGCTATTATTGAGATATGATTTGTATTCCTGGACATTTTGGTTTATTTCTGGTTTTTAATTTGACTTGGTTTCTCCTTTGATTGACTATTCATTTAGTGTAGCTCCTCCCTGTGCTGGTTTTCGCTTTTTTTTTTTTTTTCATTTCATCCTCCTGGAATACTTTGTTGAGAATGTTCTGTAGTGCAGGCTTTCTAGTTGTGAATTCTTTTATTCTTTTCTTTATCATGAAAGGTTTTTATTTCATATTCAAATCTGAAACTTAATTTTGTTGGATATAAAATTCTTGGTTGGTATTTGTTTTCTTTCAGAACTTGATATATGTTATTCTGGGACCTTCTAGCTTTGAGGGTCTGGGTTGTGAAATCAGTTGAGATCTGAACTGGTTTCCCCTATACATAATGTGGTTTTTTTCTCTCACAGTCTTTAAGATTTTTATCCTTATTCTGTGTATTAGTCATTCTCATTATAACATGCCTTGGTGTGGGTCTGCCGTAATTTTGTACATTTGAGGTCCTATAAGCCTCTTATATTTGATTTTCCATTTCATTCTTTGGGTTTGGGACATTTTCTGATATTTATGTCATTGAAAAGATTATGCATTCCTTTGGTTTGCATCTCCGCTCCTTCGTCTCTCCCAGTAACTCTTAAATTTGGTCTTTTTGATGTTAACCTATAATTCTTAGAAGTTCTGTTCATGGTTTCTTACCATCTTATCTACATGGTCAACTTTATTTTCAAGATTATATATTTTGTCTTCATTGCCGGAGGTTCTATCTTCCAAGTGGTCTAGTCTGTTGGTGATGCTATTCATTGAATTTATAATTTGGTTTATTAATTCCTTCATTTTGAGGATTTCTGCTTGGTTTTTTTCCCTCACAATCTATTGCTATTTATGTATTTATTTTTGGTACTAAGGGTTGAACCCAGGGGTGCTCAACCACTGAGCCACATCTCCAGCCCTTTGTTTATATTTTATTAGAGACTGGGTGCCAGCTGAGTTGCTCAAGGTCTCACTAAGTTGTTGAGACTGGCTTTGAATTTGCCATCCTCTGGCCTTGTCCTCCGAAACCACTGGGATTACAGGCATGTGCCACCATGCCCAGCTCTCTAACTCTTTATTGAAGTGATCTTTCACTTCCTGTATTTTCTCTTCAATTTCACTCCTTATACTATCCTTTACTTTGCAGATCAGTTTAAATATGTATATTCTAAACTCCTTCTCTGACATTTCTTCTACTGTGTAGTCAGTGGATTCTGTTATTAGAGCATCTTGTTTTATTTGGGGCACTTTGTTCCCTTGTTTTTTCATGTTGTTCATGTGTTTTCCCACCTAGCAGTATGCATCTGAGGCAGCACATATTCTACCCTGCAGGCTTATAGTGTCCCTGCAGGTTTCCAGTACCTAGCCTTTAAGGGGGAGACCAATAAAAACAGCACCCAATACAAATAACATACAGCCCCAAACCCACTAGTTCCTATTAAGATGTCCACCATTTTTCACAATTAACAGAAATGATGAGTTCAATTATCATCTACAACATATACAGTAAATTTTCTAAAAGGGTTTACACTTTCAAATGGAGGACAAAGAGAGAACAGAAGTTGTGTAGGATGTGATGTCCATGGGAGGAGGAGAGAAGACAAAAGTAAAAACCTATAGGAAGAGTGGAAAAGGAATTGATAGAGACTGGCCATTAGCAGGAAAATAGATAGAAAGAGAATCCAGGAAAACAGACAAATGAGAGAAAAAATACATACAAAGAAAAAATTAAAAATATAAGAACACACAACAAAACTGCAAAATACCATTCATGTGTCACAGTCGTCAATAAACTGATACATGAACAATAGCTGGTTTCAAATATGGCAGAGATGCTAGAGAAGAAAAAAAATCCATAGAAAATTGAACAACTGTTTCCATCAGTGTCCAAAGTTTCTCAGTCCTGTCTCCAATTTTCCTGGAATTGCCAGGCCCAGACCAGCTCACATAGGCCCAGTCACTATCCCAGGGATCTGGGTTTCAGAAACCCCAGGTTTGGCCACGTTGTAGTCCCAAGATCTCAATGCCATTCCCTTTTGCAGAGAGACTGCCATGGATGCACTCACACAGAGGAATGACCCTGAGAAAAAGCAGCAAGATGGTGGTCACTAGCACTCCCAACAGGAAGACCCCAGGTGCAGCCAAACCCATAGGCACCCCAACACTGGACCTCTGGGTCCTGGCCGGTGTCCCCAGACAGAGGCAGCTATGCCCCGACATGGTGGTGATGGCAAACCGGCTGGCACCCTGGCACTGGCCAGCATCCCAAGGCGGAAGCAGTCACGTACAACCAAACCAGCAGGCACTGTGGCAGTGGACCTCTGGGCAGTGGGTCTACACACAGCAGTGGCAGCACCCAGAGAACCAGGCAACGGCAGTACGGTCAGCAGCGGCCACATCTGAAGAAAAGACCTCCAGTTGGACAACAATCTTCAACCTTAACCTAGACTTTTACAATGTCTCTTATTCCCCCTTAAATAATATTCTAAACCTCAGTCAATTTTGTCAATTCCCCATCTTCCTCACTTCTACTAAACTAGGTAATCTTTTTCAAATTCCAGCCAAACAGCACACCAACAATTTTACCTAGATTCAATCTAATCCTCTCCAACCTCCCTCCAATTTCAGAGGTGAGAGATATCCCTCATCCCTAGCCGCATTCCCTACGGCCACCTGCACAGTGCTGCTCCTTCAGCCCTCTCTTAGATACCAACCTTTCCATCACCACTCGTTCCGTTATATAAGCCCAGAGGGGGTCAACCTTTCTCTGTTAAGGACAGAGATTAGTAATTACTTTAGGTCCTCTGGCCATGCTCTCTCTGTCACAATGTGGAACTCTACTGCTATAGTGCAGAAGTAGCTGTAGACAATAAGTGTGCCTGTGTTCCAAAAAAACTTTATTTGTAGACAGTGAAATCTGAATTTTACATTTCATCTTAACAAAATACTTTCATTTTAAAAAATCATTTAAAAATGTAAAAACCATTCTTAACTCACAAGTGACGAAAACAGGCAGCAGGCTATATTTTGCTCTGCATTCGCTAATACTGATGGGTCCCAGAGGGTGGGCCCAGCAGCAGCAGCAGATATAGGGATGTGTTCAAAAGGAGAATTTTCCTGATCCACTCAGACCTGTTAAATCAGAAACTGGGTGAGCAGTCCAGTAACCAGTGTCTAACTAGACCTCCAGGTGATTCTAATACACACTCAAGGTTGAGAACTAATGTCCTAGAAAGAAGTTCAAGTCTCCCCCAAAATACAAATGAATGTTCCTGAGTTTACATCTCAGACTTTTTCTCCTCTTTTCATCCAGTGTTTCAGAAATGATCAATCCTTGCTGTCTCCATTTTCTCACCACACTTTATCACATGTTGATAAACAACCAAGGAGTGTGGGAATTCCACTTTCCAAAGAGGGGGAAGGTGCAGAGGGTTTCACTCCACACCCCAGGGCGAAGGGTCCCCTGGAGATCAGGAACGGGCTCTTGTTCCCGGTGTTGAAGAATAAATACCGAGGCAAGCAAGTTTTATTTAGGAAAGTGGTAGAGACAGATGAGGTGGGGGCTCGGAGCTGAAAGCCCAGGGCAGGGGGTGCGATTTGCTTTCCCAGGACCCCCTCCTAATCACTGTGTTCTCTTTCTTCCCCGTATACGTCACCAGCAGCAGGAGCAAGGAGGTTGACTGTGGGCACCCCACAGTGCTAAGGAGCAGGATCATGGGGATTGACCCTTAGCAACCGTGGTTCTTTTTGCTAATCAGTCACCACTTTGGACCCCCATCACTCACTACCTACACTGACTGCCTGACCTTTGCCCCTGCCTGTTTGCTGAGGACAGTGACATATCCTGCCCACTTAGGCCAGGCAGGGCTGCAGGCAAATTGCCTTTTGGCAAAGAAAGCATGTGGGGTCAGCAGAGTACATCCATTTTACAGATTATCCTCAAGCTCCTGTTCCCACCATCCTCATCTACCTGTCCCCTAACACTGGAAGGGAGAAGCGAGGAAGGACAGACCTGCCTTCCTTCACTCTGCTCACTTTTTCTTCATCATGGGAGATGACAGTAACTTGAAGGGTGAGTCTGGAAGGAAGTGGAGCCTGTTCTGCTCCCAGGGTGAGCCGGGGTCCACAGAGCATGGTGTGACGGGGGGCACCCTGTGGAATAAAATTGCACAATCCTGCAAGTGGACAGAGCCCAGGGCACAGTCCACAGGCATCCTTCTGAGCCCTGTTGGTGCAGCTCTTGATGGGTTTATTCCTTAGTCTCCAAGTTGTTACAATCTGTTAATTCCTAAAGTCATTGAGCCCCTCAGCTTCAATAAAACCAGAAAACCTCTTTAATAGAAACTTGTAAATGGTCACAGGTAGGGCCTGTACTTGCCCAAGACTGCCAGGATAACTTCCCCAATCCTACCTGCTGACCAACATTGCAAATATTGTGGGGTGTGTTGTCTTAAAATGTAAGCATTTGAAAATAAATATATAGGAGCATTTGAATAGTATGAGTATTCATTTTTCCTGTCCATTAAGACCAGACACTCAGTATCGAATGCAGATAGTAATCATGCTACCACCTTTGTTTTTGGAAAATGACTGAAAATACAAAGCGGCACTAAGAACACGCCAAGTCTGAGCTACATTCAAAGTGCTAGTGGAATGGTGGAGGAAGTAAGAGGACCAAAGACATCACACATAACTGTGAGGAATAGGCAGTAGGCGGATAAAGAGGAGAGGAATTCCAAGTGAGGGAACAGCATGAGAAAATTGAAAATTAATTCTAGGATAGCTGGAGTTCAGAAATATGGCAGGCGGCAGAGGTGAGCCTGAGGCTGAATCCCGCTCTGTGTTATATTAAGCCCCCTCAGGGCAGAGGTGGTTTTCTTCATCCCTTTTTTTTTTTTTTTTTTTTTGTGCTGGGGGGATCCCCGGAATTGAACTCAGGGGCACTTGAGCACTGAGCCACATCCCAGCCCTATTTTGCATTTTTTTAAAAAATATTTTTTAGATGTTGATAGATCTTTATTTTATTCATTTATTTATATGTGGTGCTGAGAATCGAACCCAGTGCCTCACACATGCTAGGCAACCACTCTACCACTGAGCCACATCCCCAGCCCTATTTTGTATTTTATTTAGAGACAGGGTCTCACTGAGTTGCTTAGCACCTCACCAGTGCTGAGACTTGCTTTGAACTCGCAACCCTCCTGCCTCAGTCTTCCAGACCACTGGGCTTACAGGTGTGCACCACTGTGCCGGGCTCATCCCCTTATCTTTGATACCTCTAGCAGAGTGCTCCGAACATAGAAGCAAATTATCAAATATTTGTTCCATGAAAAAGCAAATTGTGAAATTATCTTTATTCATTCTTAGTTGAGTCTGAGGGCCTACGTAACTGTGAGGAGCCCAGCAGATGGAAGAGTAGCTAGTCAGCTAGGGAATTTGCATGTGAGTTTTCATTGCATTCCTTGATGAGTTCATTAGATGACTCAGACACCGTTCTCCCAATGTTCCTTACAGAGACAGAAAGCAAACACAAACCTTGCTTCCAAAAACTTCGGTGAAAAAAAACAGAATCATGAAAATAGAGTATGTTCACTTCAGAAAATTTGGGACATACTCCAAAATTACAATGAAGGCTTTAACCCTTGTCATCTCACTGACTAATAACACAGTAGTATAGCAATAATATGTCCTCACGTACCAAAGAATCAATGAAAGCATGATTTTAATGTGACTTTCTATTAACACGCACCCCAGTCTATTTTCCACTTAATTAACCATTCTTCCATTACTGGACATGTAGACAGTTTCCAAATATTCAGTTCACACTTGCAAATAATTCTTTCAATGTATATCTAATAATTTCCATATTCAAGGATCCTAAATATAGTCTGACCTAAGACCCTATTCAAGACACAAAAGGAGGCCAGGAAAGGTAGAAATGCCACATTCATGTGAAACTGCTTAACAGCAAAAATCTGTAAGTTCTTCTAAAAATAACATATATTTGTAATACATTTTCAGGCAAAATTCTAGCAGATCTTTTGAGGGAACTGTGCCAAACTGAATAGCTAAGACAAATAGCTAAGATAATTTTGGTGATAAAGGAGCAGAAATGAAAGACTTCCACTGCTAGATATTAAGACAAACCACAAAGCCAGAGCAGAGAAAATAATCAAATCTGGAATAGCAACAGACAGATCAATGGAGCAGGACAGGTCCCCATAGCAGACCCACAAGTATATGGAAACACACATCTGATGGAGGTCGCACCTCGCCTATGAAGAAAGGACACGTTATGCAGTGAATCATGTACCTGGAGAAAGCCCAGTTGCATCCCTACTTCATCTCATACACTACAAACCATAATGGAGACCTGTGGAGATGAGGGAAGCCTAGAAGCAGCCTCTGTGACTGTGGAATACGGGAGCTGGGAAGAATGTCCCATGAGGGGAGAGGCTGTGACTTCAGACACCGGGCACAGGGCTCCCCAACAGCAGACAGGTGACAGCCAAGGAGAATATATTCATCACCTCCACAGCTCTGGAATTATCACATTGAAAATACAGAAAATGTATTTATATAAATAATTGAAAGGCAGGAAATCCAATGGAAAACTAGACAAAGGACAAAATGACCAATCCAGAAAGAATCTGAATGTCTAATTAATCTAAGCAAAAATGCTTCAGCTCTCCAGTAATCAAAAAATGCAAATTAAAATAACAGCTGAATACCACTTCACAAACATCTAAAGTTTCAACAATATCAAGAATTGGTAGGGGACGGGCACGGCGCAGGCCTGTAATTCCAGCTGCTTGGGAGCCTGAGGCAGGAGGCTCACAATTCAAAACCAGCCTCTGTATGAGGCCCTGAGCAACTCAGCAAGACCCTGTCTCTATGTAAAATATAAAAAGGGCTGGGTATGTGATTTAGTGGTTAAGCACCCCTGGGTTCAATTCCTGGGTCCAAAAAAAAAAAAAAATTGGGAGGGATCATGGGGAAAGGGTGCTCTCATACACTGCTCATCTGGAACTGAAGTGATGAAGCCACACAGGAAAGCAAATTTCCACATGGCCAGCCCTCTTCATGTGGGTTCCACATCCAGGGGTGGCCATTCTAATGGAATCGTGTCTTGCAGGCTTTTTGTTACTGTCATTATCCGCTAAACAACATATATACGTCCATGTGTAGGAATATATGCAGACAATTAACATTTATACGGCATTTACATTGTATTAGGTATTGTAAGTAATCGGGAGATAATTTAGAATATATGGGAGGATGTGTAGGTGATATGCAAATACTGTGACATTTATCTCAGGGACATGAGCATCTGTGGACTTTGGTATCTACAGAGGGTCCTGGAACCAGCTTCCCACAGATAACAAGGGATGGCTATATTTACACAACTAATTATATCCCAGCAATCCCACTCACTCCTAGGAATGAACTCCAGAGAAGTTTGCTTGCAAGTCTTTAAGGGAATACAAATGAGGATGTGCACTTCAGCATTGTTTGCAGTAGCAGGGAGTTGGAAGCACTTAGGGCTTCATAATCAGGGATATAACTTTGTCAGATGCAGTACGTGAATTCAATGGGAAACCAGGCAGCAGTCAAAATTAATGAACCTACACAACTGGCTATATGATTAGTTATTGAAGACATAGTGTCAAAAGGAAAAAAATATAAGAAACAAAATGTATAGCACAGTACCCATGTAAATTTAAAACACCCTAAGGAGCATATAGTCTTCAAGGATTCATGTAGACACCAATGAGAGAGAGAGAGAGAGAGAAAACAGGAGAACAGGGATCAGGAATGAAGAGAAAGGGGAAAAGAGGGCTTCATACCCATCTGTGATGACAGAATGTGATCAGTGTTATTCTTCCAGTTGCTTAGGGGGAAGCAAAAACTGTGACCTATCTTTCATTTCTTTGTGGTCTCTCACCCCCGACATTCAATCCATTAGCGAATCCTTCATCTTCCACATACATGAAGAACCCAGGCATTTTCAATCTTTTCTATCAGTACTGCTCTGGGCTTTGTCACCTTTACGCCTTGCTTGGTAGGCCAGTCTGCTTTTTCACCTGCCTGCCTTTGGCCCACTGTCCAGCAACCAGGATGATCCCATGAAACCTAAGTGAAATTGCATTGAGTTCTGCTTCCTACCTCATCCGATGGAAGCAATGACCTTAGGTACATGAAACCACGTGAACCAGACAATCCTCCCTCCGGGCCTTTCTAGCCTTATCTCTCAATGCTCTCCCGAGTCACTTCCTCATGTCACACTGGCCACCTGCTATTCTAGAACATACCAAGCACACCCTTGATTAAGAGCATTTGCAGGTGTCTTTCCTTCTGTCTGGAATATTCTTTTCCAAGAGTCCAAACAGCTTGTTCCCTCACCTCTCTCAGATTTTTATTCAAAAGTTTTAATAAGACCTTCCCTGATACACTACTTAAAATGATAATCCTCAAGTAGGCAAAACATGCAGATGGATGTGTGCATGTTTTCTTGCCAAAGAGGAAGTACAGATGGCAAATATGCTGTGAGAAGGTATGTGACATAAGTCATCAGGGCATTGCACTTAAAAATGAGATCCCATGCCATACCTGTCAGAATGGATAAAATAAAAATTAAATTAAATTTCCAAGTTCTTGACAGCAACAAATGCTGGTAAGGACACAGAGCAAGAGGAACTTTAGTTCATTGCTCGGGGAAGTGCAAAATGGTTCTGCCACTTTGGAAGAGAGTTTGGCAGGCAACTACAAAGCTAAACACACACATATCACCTGATCCAGCAATTGTGCTCCTGGGTATTTATGCAAAGGAGCTGAAAACTTCTGTCTACACTAAAGCCTGCACATGAACGTTTATAGCAGCTCAATTCATAACTGCTAAAAAGTAGACGCAACCAAGATGTCTTTCAATAGATAAATGGATAAGCAAATGGAGGTACATTTGTATAATACAATCGCATTCAGTAATCAAAAGGAACAAGTTATCAAGCTACAAATGCTATGGAAAAAACTTTAATGCCTATTTCTACATTAAGGAAACCAGTCTGACAGGCTATATGCTGAATAATACCAGGTGTGACATTCTAGGAAAGGTAAAAGTATAGAAATAGTTAAAAAAGAAAAAGAAAAGATTAATGGTTGTCAATGGTTCAAAGGAAGGGAGAGATGACTAGGTAGAGAAAGGGGATTTTAGAGCAATGAAACTATTCCACAGGGTATTACAGTAGTGGGTAAAAAACATTATGCATTTGGTAAAATCCATAAAACTGTACAATGGGAGTGAACCCAATGCAAATGAAGGACTTCAGTTAATAATGATGTAACATTATTTATTCATCAATTGCAAAAATGATACCATCAATACAAGACATTAATAATATGGACATGGGGTTTGGGGGAGAGAACTACTAGAACTCTGCACTTCCTATTTAGTTTTTCTATAAACTTAAACTTCTCTTTAAAAAATCTGTTAATTAAAAAAAAAAAAAACTGCGACTCTCCATACAAACATTCCCTGTGCCCCTGTGCTACTTGACTCATGCAGCATTTACCAACTAACATGTTTTTTACTGCTTGTTTTGTTACTGTATGGTCTGATACACTACCTCACCCCACTTACCCACCCCAACACAAAGGCAAGTTCCCCCAGAGTGGGAAATTTTTTTAACATTTTATTTTTATATAATTTAAACTTATAGAAAAGTTGCAAGACTAGATCAAGGAATTGCTACATATTCTTCACCTAGATTCATCAGTTGTTTCTATTATACCCTTTGGTCCCATCTGCTTTAACTTTCTCCCTCTTTCTCTCTTCTTCCCTTCCTCCATGTCTCATGTGTACCTATCTCTGTACATAAATTCTCTTTATATACCACGTATTCATTATATGTATTATAAACGTAGTATATATGCTTGAATATATATAGATATATGGCTTGTATATATATATATATATAAACATATAGTTGTAATATACAACTATCCAAATCTGGAAATACAATGCTTATACAATACTATCATCTAATTCACAATCCATATCAAATATCACTCCAATGTGTCTTTTATGGCTTTTTTTTCTAATCAGGACCCAATTCAGGATTGTGTACTATGTTTTGGTAGTATCTATCTTTAATCTCCTTTAATTGGAATAGCTCCTCAATCTTTTTTGTTTTCCTCCACCTTGACATTTGTTAAGAGCTCAGGCCAGGAGTTCTGTAGCTGCCCACTGGCTGGGTTTGTCTGACAATTCCCTGTGATGGGACTCAGATCATGCATTCTTGACAGGAGTTCCACAGAAATGGTATGTCCTCAGTGGATCATATCAGAGGCAGATGATTCTGGTTTGTTCCAGTGGTAGTGATGTTATCCTGAATATTTTGACTAAAGGCATCCTCAAAAAAGAGAATTTCATAGGTTGTATTCACTGTTATGTTTCCAAAGCCAAGAAGAGTACCTGGCACACAGGCACTCAAGAAGGTGGTGTTGGAAGAATGACTAAGTTCCTTCAACTCTATGCAGTTGAGAAGACAAATAGGAGGAGGATCGGGGGAAAGTAGTTGAGATTATGGAGAAAATCACAGTGTACGCATTTCAGGCTAATCATACCAGGCCATTTAATTCACTGCTAATCTCCTCAATGTGATGAGATTTCTAGGCTCATCATACTCCTGCTAGCATACCAACACACCCTCCAATGTTTCTTTTAATGAAATAGACTTTCCTCCCAACACTAACTTATTTTAAGATGGTCCCATCCTTAAAAGTTTTTCAACTATTTCAGGAGAAAGTATCCTAAATGATACATTAGAGAAGCCTCTAATTCACAGACTTTCATCATAGTAAGCTTCAGTGGCAAACTCTTAGGTAAAGAGAATTTACTATGTATCTCAAGATTAATAGTCTTGTGTAGTGATAAAACAAAATGTAAAAAGAACACATGGCCACATATCCAAGCAATGTGCTAAGAGAACAGAAAGACATAAAAACATTACCCTAAAAACACTTAATGTTATCAACAAGCAAAAGTCAATCTTGATTGGTTCAGTGCTCAACAACACTTGACGATAAATGAAAAGGAAAATTTTGTGAACCATCTGATTTTAAATCATATTTTTAAAGTAAGGTTGAAAGTGAAAATCTTAAGGTTGATTTTAAGCTATTTGTATAATAGACTTTAACCTATGTAAAAAAGGGTGTTTTTTCCCCTCCTTTCAACTTCTTTTAAATTTTACTGAGATTTAAATAGTGTTGGTTGGCAGCAGTTTTTTCCCAGTTTCCCACAATGGGGAAGAAAAGCAGCCTTTATGAACAGGCATGCGAGGAGGCGAGTGTCTGGAAACTGGTCCTTTTTAAACA
>JAJEJO010000717.1:746065-760652 GCA_020662805.1 Glaucomys volans | reverse complement strand
CACAGTTGAAATAGACCACTGACCCTGACAGTCTGCAGAAACCTTACAAGGATATAAACAATCACCAGTGAGTACTGTCATCTCTTGGTACCTTGGCTCCAGGACCCCGAGTAATGCCACAATCTGCAGACACTCAAGTCCCTTCTATAAAATGGTGTCATTCTCCCATGTACTTCAAATCAACCCTAAACTTTTTATGATACTCAACATGATGCAAATGCTGTGTAAATAGCTGTCACATTGTATTGCTTAAGGAACGATGAAAAAAATATCCTGTGTGTTCCATGCCAATGCAATTTTTTCCCAATATTTTTAATCCCAAATTGGCTGAACAAGTAGATGCAGAAATCACAGGTATGGAGGGGCAACAGTATTTAATTAGGTCTAGCTGGTGCCTTGTAATCTACTATCTGCTAATACATTGACGTTTGCCCACTTCTTTATCATCTGTTTCCCACCACCCGAATGAAAGCTCACACCTCAGGGACATGTCTGACTTTTCCTCTGCTTTATTCACTGTGTCTAGAACATAAGAGCAGTTCAGGAAATGTTTCTGAGTGAATAAAAATGCACCATCAGCTGACCACACCTTTTTTCTCCCTCCATAAAGCTACCTGGGTACATCTCTCCTGTCATAAAATATCCTGCTGCTTTCTCCTGACTCACTGCAGCACTGTTTTAAGGAGATCATGCAGCAGTTCACTAGCAAATTGCCTGAAAGATATTCCCACTGCTCGAGTTTGCTTATGTCATCAAACTTATTCCTCGAGTTCTCACATTATTCCCTGATACAAATCTAACACATTCACCAGAGATGAGTTTCGACTAACTGATGACTCCCAGAAATTTTTACAAGTTAAGTTACAATGTGACCAAGAACCAATAGCTACTCTGACATGGAATGAGTTGTCCTCATGGGCATCAGGAGGGATTTTCCTAAGATAGGGTCAGCCTGGAGAGGGAATTAGGCAATTTTAGCTCCTCTCTTTCATCCTCTCTCTGCCTGCACAGTGATTCACAGAAGCAGGAGCAGCTCTGACAGATGAGAGTTAATAGAACTGGCTTTTATGTATCCAACCTGCTTATAAGCACCACACATCTTCCTGCCATCAATGATTCTTCTGCCCCCAACACTAGGAAGTAATTTCTAAACATACTGGATTATGAGAATCATCTGATTATTTATTTTAAAATGCAGCTTCAAAAGACCTTACTGAAATAATCACAGCAGTGTAAAAATACATGCTGAGCCTCCTGAAAATCATGTAAAGTGTGAGGAATACAATAATAAAACACAGAAATAACTGGTTTGCACACCAATGCTCATAGCAGCATGATCCACAATACCCAAAATGGGAACAACTCAAGTGGCCAGCAACACACGGATGGATAAGCAAAATGTGGCATGTACATACAATGGAAGCTTATTCAGCCTTAAACAGAAAGGACATTCTGATACAGGCTGCAGCATGGATAAACTCTGAAGATATTTCACTAAATGACATTATCATTTTTAATCCATAGAAACATCCCCTCTCATTTATTTCCTCTTCATCTTCATATTCTCTCCCATTCAAGTCCTACTATACACACTCATGTTTGACAATATTTTTTGTTTGGATATGTTCTTATGAAACGTGCATCTATTTTTAATTAAATGGTAGTGTGTCACATATTTCATTCTTCTTTTTCTTCTTTGGTCTTTCGATGTATTCATAGGCTGCAGTATATGTAGTCTGCTATTGCAAGTGCTAGATAGCACTCAGAGTGTGCATCCATCATATCCTGCTTCTCATTCATCCAAGCATCCAGTGATGAACACTCAGTTGACACAATTCCTCACTACTATGTAAAAAAAAAAAGAAAGAAAGAAAGAAAGGAAGGAAGGAAACAGTGAACATTCCCTTCTGTGTCCTGTTACACAGCTGTAGGACGATTCCTTTGGAATATACACTCAGGAACAGAATTGCTGGCCAGGGCAGACACAGGCAGTACTTAGTTTGAATAAATAGTGCCAGTGTGTTCTCCAAAGTGGCTGCAGCAAACCACACTCGCACCAGCAACCCAGGAGGGTACCTCAATTATGTTGCATTGTAGTCCTTTTCCCGAGAAGCTAGCCTCTGAGAAGCACAGAACTGGAGGAGGACTGTTGAGGTCAATGAGTTGAGTCTGCTCAGTTTCCAACAAGGAAACTGAAGACCAGAAATGTGTCTTGGGGCTGGGGTAGCTCAGCAGCAAAGCACTTGCCTAGCATGCATGAGGCCCAGGATTCTATCCTCAGCACTATAAAATAAGGAAAAATCTGAGAAAAGTGACTTGCTGATAGAGACTGCATCATGTGCTCCCCTTGGAGTGGCAACAACGTCACCACACACTAAGCATATATCATTCAACAAAGGGTGCTGAATTTATGTTCGAACAAAGAACAAGAGGGTATCACCACTATGTACACTCGAGATCTGTGTCTGGAACAGGCATTATGCACTGAGTGTTTGCTCCTGCCAAAATTCACAGGTGATGGTATTAGGGGGTGGACTGCCAGGAGGCAATTAGGTTTAGATGAGGTCATGGGAGCCTCCATGATTTGATTAGTGCCTTATAAGGAGATGTGACATCCCTATGTGTCTCTCTCCAAGCTGGGGAAGAAGCCCTTGCCAGGAATTGGCCGGCACCCTGATCCTGTGCTTCCCGCCCCCAGAACTGTGGGAAGTACATGCCTGTTGTTTCAGCCGCCCTGTGCTATTGTATTTTAGCAGGCGGAGCCAACCAAGACAGAAGGTTTGGCCAAAGAAAGATTTCTAAAAGAGGGTGAAGTAAAAATACGGTGCAGAGTGTGTCATGGAGAAAAACCTTTTAAAAACATTTTGCTGTGAAAATGTTTTAAAAATACTGAAATGAGAGCATACAATGAATCCCATGCCTCCAGGGCCCATCCAACAATCGTCAGCGTTCTGCCATCTTATTACCATGTCTCCGTCACTCTTTTCCTTTTGCTTTGTTTGGTTTGATTTGGTGGAATTTCTTAAAAGCAAAATCAAGACCTTGCACCATTTTGCCTATAGGTATTTCCACAAGTAGCTGTAAGAGATGACTTTTTAAACATAACAACAATTACTTTATTGATGCCCCGAAAGATTAACCATGAGTCTTTAAGCCAGTGACTAGCCAGGAGAAATGACTTCATGAGAATAGACACTAATGGATCAAGAACTCAAGTGACCATCTGTCAAAAAGGCTAGAAGCTATAAACAAAAGAATTTCAAAACTGAAAACTGCAATCTCATTTTTTTCTTGTATTTCTCTGCAAATACAAATCTGGGTACTCTGATTCCAGAAGAGGATAAAAATAGGCTATGAATCAAAACCACTGATCATATCCTGTTATTTTTGGTTATCTGTTTCTTCCTGGTATTTTAACTCAGCATCAGTTTAAAAATTTTTTTCAGGGAAAAATGTTTCATATCAGTCATGAAAAAAATCAACCAAAAGATAAATTTAAAGCTAAGGAGTGGGGAGGTGTCAGAGCCTGAATCCATGCCTTTCCATGAGGTGCTTAATCACCCATAAAGTCCTATGTTTTAATCACCCATAAAGTCCATCCTATGACTCAGTCATCTGCCACAACACAGAACATGCTCAAAAAAGTGCCTATAAATGTAAAAATTAGAAAGCATAATTGACAGCTGAGCAAGAGGTCACAGTATTCTCCATACTAAAAGTAGACACTAACAACAGAAAAACAGCTTGTAAAACTAGTTTTGATGTACTCAGAATCAAAGGAAAGTACCAATGTTTTTATTTCCATTGGATGTTTAGAAAGACTCTTCTACGCAACAGGTACTCAATAATATTTACTGATTGGATTTAATATTGGAACCAAAATTTTCAAACGTAGTATTCATTAAATTCCTGATTACACAAAATGCAATGGGTATGTATTATTACACATCCCCAAACTGACTGGGAGAAAAGTTTTTAATTAGACATACTTTTGTTCTGCATTCAGTGCATTTCCTGCTCTTACAATTCTGCACATTTGTATTTAGAATTTGTATCAGTCAGCTTTCCATCTGTGACAAAATACCCAAGATAACTCTTATAAAGAGAAAAGGTTTATTTTGGCTCTTGGTTTGAGAGTTTTCATCCATGATCAGTTGACCCTGTTACTCTTGGTCCTGTGCAGGGTAGTACATCATGGCAAGAGCACATGCCAGAGGAAACTGCTCATCTTGTGGCAGCCAGGAAGCAAAAAAGAGAAAGAAGAAGAGCCAGGATCCCAGTATCTCCTTCCAGGGCACACCCTCAGTACCTTGACCTCCTCCCTCTCGGCCCCACCTCTTACGGGTTTCACCCCCTACCAACAGTGCTGCAGCTGGGGAAGCCTTTAACACAGGGCCTGCTGGGAACAGAGGAGGGCCAAACTACGGCAGGATGCATGCTGTATTGGTGCTTGCGTGACAGGAGACACCCACTATCCTTATTCCACCACTTTCCCTGTTTCCACAGAAGCCAGAGGCCTGCCGACAGGGTAGGTGACAACAGGGCCACTCTCTGTACAGCAAGGCACCTATCAACACTGTCAGTCTGCACATCAATAAAGTCCCAAGAGTTCTGTGCAGACAGCATACTCGATAAATCATCTGCCAAACAACATTTCACTCTTTCCTGGCCTGGAATTCTGCAGGCCAAAGGGTTCATGCTATCATGTACGCTTCCGATCACACACCAGCTTGTATTCAAGCACATTCCATCAGTACACATGTTTTATACCAAACCAACTTCACTCCCAAAAGTGTCAGCATGCATAAAGCATCACTTGGCCCTCTCCGCAGAGCTGTAGGCTGGATTTTGCAGGACAGTTGACATGGGCAAACAAATTCTTATTATCCAGAGCCAAAATCAAACAAACAAGAGCTTGACTCAGTTTTCCTCATATCCCTTGTGAACAGGGACAGCACCTTTGGAATGTTTGCACATCAGAATGTCATAAAAACACAAGATCTCGGAAACACCCCAGATTCATATCAGAAATTCTGGAGGGTGGGTCCAAAGAACTCATCATCTTAACAGTTCTTCAGATGCTATTTCTGTCAGCAAGGTAGAGAATCACTGCCTGAGGTACCAGAAGCAGCTCTCTACATAGAGTAATTCTATATGAATATTTGATCACTCACATAATAAATGAGGCCAAACTGGAAACTACAACTCAATGAACCATGGCCACACCCCAGGTCATGGATCATCTCAGGTCATCCACCCCAGGTCTGTGGATCTGTGTACCCTCTGAGCAGCATGAAGCCCATGTCATCTGGGCAGGGTAGATGCTGGTCCACTCCACCTCTGAGTAGCCAGGAATAACCCCACTCTGCTGAAAATGGTGATTAAAAGAACTTCGCCTTATTTATCCCTTGACTTGTAAAGAGACTGAAATCACAGCCCTAGCTCCACAGAAATGTTTCCTGGCACTAATAACACTGTTAAAGTAATTATCTGGAGGCCATTAGCTGAGAAAGCTCCAGCACCTTGAGTTCCTACATAAGCAAGCTGCAGCCCAACCCAATATAAACGGGAAAATGAAACTTAAGCTCAGAAAATGAAACTTAAGCTCAATCGATTAGAAGACACTGACGAGCTAGAGACTCAGCCAAGCACTCTAATGGAACACTGTCTTTGTCTTGCTTGCTCGAAGGCCCTATGAAAGTTCTCCCCAGTGCACCTCTGTGGAGCGCTGGGCTGACTGCAGTCTGGTGTTGCCTGACTCATGAATCACTGAAAGCTCAAATAAACCTGTTAAAATTTTAATGTGCCTGTTTATCTTTTAACAGTAGTAACTAAAGTAAAAGTAGATCTTCCATATGATTCAGCTGCCCTGCTTCTAGGGATATAACCGAAGCAAACCATTAGAGCAGCATATCAGAGAGACTCCTGCACTTCTGTGGTTACTGAGACACTGTTCACCTTGCCAAGATATGGAACTGACTAGGTGCCCCCCACATAATGCACTATTATTCAGAAATGGAAAAGAATGAAATCCTGCAAAAATTTAGAAAGAATCAAATCCTGTCATTTGCAGCAACTTGGATGGACCTGAAGGACATTATGTTAAGTAAAACAAGCCACAAACAGAAAGCCAAATACTGCATGTTCTCTCTCATGTGAAAGCAAAAAAAAAAGAGAGATGACTGGAACATAGAATAGGGACTACCAGACACTGGGAAGGGTTGTGGGGGGGTGAAAGGAGATTGAATAATGTGTACCAAATATTGTGTAACCATAGTTAGAAGGAACGGGCTCTGGTGTTCTGAAGTGCAAACAGACTGAGATAGGAATCTAGGGATACAGGGAGAGACCCAGTTAATGTTAAGCCCCAGACCAAGGTGAGGCGACTCACTTCCTCTTGAGATCACCTGCACTCCATTCTCAAGGGTGCACTGTTCCTTTATTAAAAAACAAAACTCTTGCTTGTCTACTCATACCTAATGCACCCTTAAACTCCTTTCTTGCTTGTCCACTCATACCTAATGCACCCTTAAACTCCTGTCATTCCATTCCTTGACATGGACAAGAACCTGGAATTCAGAGTAAAAGTCTCCTCTGCTGCTGGAGACCTGCTTGGACCCCTGTGCAGTGACAAGATGATTACAGTTCACAATAACTTACTATGTATTTTATGAATGACCTAGAAGAGAAGAGCTCAGAGGCTCCAAATAAACGATCAGGAGAGGAAGTGAGAATTGCACTCATTTGATACGGCACACAGTGTGTGCTATATGCACATGTTGAAATACCACACTGAACCCCCTTCATATGTGCAATTAATACAGGTTAATAAAACATGTTCTAATTGAAACAATAGTCCCTACTTATTTGACTACCACATAATTTGCATAGGCACAGTAGAGGATTAAAAATGATAACAAGGTTTGATGTAATTTATATTCAATGATAGAAAAACAAAAAGATGTATCCTATCCTGTGCCAGAAACTTGGTCCACGTCACTTTATCATTCTCAAACAATTCTGCAAGGAGGAAAGACTACTGTTTCTATTACACAAATGAAGGAAAGGAGGCTCAGAAGGTGAAGCCCAGTGAAGGATATACACTGGCAGAATTTGGATTTGAGCTTTCTTTATGACTTGGAAATCCCAACTACTGCCACTAACCTACTCTGCAGGTGCAATGGGGGTTACTGTCCATCCATTCAGCATCCACTCAAGAAGAATAAGAAACACACTGGCCATGCACTAGGCGCTGCACAGATGCAGAGCACACGCGGGCTCTGTCTTCACACAGCTTCTGCTTCCCCTGGGAAGTCAGATGTCCAGCAGTGACAGCAACAAGTACAACAAAGGAAAACTGCAGGTCATTTCAGATGGAGGCCTATAACCAACAACTTGCTTTGGTCGGTCAGAGAAGAAATTACTTGGACATGTTTCAAAGACGGTGAGGCAGTCCATGGTGATATGTATAGGAGCCACTGCAATGTGGGAGAGAGACCAGACTCCATTCACATCCCGACCAGGAGAAGTGCAGACTCCTAACCAAGGATCAAGGGTGAGTGGGGAGCAGATGGAAATCGATGGAGAGGAAACATCTAGGAAGAGGGAGTTTCTGCTAAACCATCTTGATAGGATTCCTATACTACTGAAGGCAGGCCAAGGGGACAAGAGGGTCATATCAGACCTGAAGAAAATTCAAGGTAGAGAAGAGCAAGAGAAGCAAAGGAAAGAGCACAGCAAGGGCTCAGAGGCCCAAGACAAGGCCTCACATGATTTGGTTTTAGGGTTCACCCACACAGATGGGTGGCGGATACACCAGGCCCTTGAGCAAATAGCTCTGTTCTCATATAGAGGTAACTGAAATACATTTAACACAAGAAAGAAACCTGTCTGGATTTGAATTTTAAGATTATCCCAAGGAAGGGTAGAGAGAATTTCTGTTTTTGCTTTGTGTATGTGTGTATGTGTGTATATATAACTATATACATAAAATATACACAAAAGGTATGAATATGTATTCAACTAGTTAACACAGCTTTTATAATTTAAAAATACACTTACTGATGGATATTTATCATTTTGATTGTGGAACTAGTTTCACAGTTGTACACACGTCAAAATCTATCAACTTCATACCTTAAATATATGCAGTGTACGGTACATCAAATATATCTCAATAAGCCCATTAAAGATAGTTAAATGATAAGAAGAAAGTCACTTTGACAGAGACAAAGGTAAAGACAGGAGACGGAGAAGCAGCCACCTTAACAGTTACCTTGGATGACAGACCTTGGTGACTTGGAGTAAAGCTGTGGCAACTGGACTGGAAAACAAGGACTTGAGAATCTGTGGGACACGAAGGCTGCTCAGGGTAAGGGGGAGCATGGAGTCAGGGTCTTCCAGATTCTGGCTTGTGTAAATGGTGGAAGAGGATGTCACAGGCTGAGTTCCCTGTGGAACAGAGAGGACCTCACAGTGCATTCGGGTGCAACAGCAGAAGAAGGGAAGAAGTGGGCGGCTGTTTTGGCCAAAGCTACCTCCGAGGGCACTCCTATCTGAGGGCAGTTCCTGGCCAGTGCTCCCAGGACCTGGTAATATCAGCCATTCCTTTGCAGAGGGAGATCTACCTGGGCAGCACGGCAGAGTCCCCAGCATCTGGAGGCCTCTCTCTGAGACAGGCATGCGTATTTCTCAGGTTGCGAATACTACAGGTTGTGAAGGTGCAGCCAAGCTCTGTGCTAGCGTGTTGCTGAAGTTTTAAGTCTGACACCTACGGAGGTGCTTCAGATACCTCGTCTCCTGAAGTCCCAAGAATAACTCCCCAGTTTCTTAAAATGATGGAGAGGTTTCCGCAGATGTCAAAATGGTGAGAGGAAGACGGCTCTGCCTCTGCTCTCCACCCTGGTGGCAGCAGTCCTCTCATCAGCAGTCAAGCCTGCAAACCCTTGTCCTTGCTGCAGGAAAGAAGTGTCTCACCTGGTGAGTCAGCTGGCAGCTCACAGGGTGCCTCATGCCCCCAGGAGGCTTGACTGATACCTGTTGGAAAAAACCACTAAGGAGCAATACAACTGAAGCTGCATTTCCTACTGACATCAACAGAACTCGCACATTCCACCCAGCCTGCACCACACCCAGTTTAAATCTACCCGAAGGCTCCTCTCCCCCTTGGGATGGAATACAGAAGCAGCACCGGCCGTTTTGCAGTCTGGTTTCTGACTGCCTTCCAGGTTTTGCTGTTTCCCCTTCTCCCTCTTCTCTGCCACTCTCTAAGCCACGGAGGTATCGAGATGCTTTAAAACCCTCCTACACACCACGTTCGCTTTGGCTTTCTGGGGGTCCTTCCACCGAAGCCCTGGAAATTCCTTACCCCTCTGTATATGAAAACAACTGCCTTCCTTTCCCCCAAATGTTGCCCTGCCACATCCTGCTGTACCTGTGTGCAAACACTCACACGTGTGCACCTGATTCCTACCGAGTTATGCCTGCTCCTCTCCCTGACCACCTCCCTTCCTGAACATCTGGGTTAGGGGCTTTACTTTGGGCTTAGTTGATAAGTTTTCAACTTGCAATGGTTAATTTTATTTATCAGCCTGACTGGGCTGTGGTGTCCAGATACTTGATCAAACATTATTCCGGATGGGCATGGTGGTGCATGCCTGTAATTCCAAAGGCTCTGGAGGCTGAGGTAGGAGGGTCAAAAATATAAGGCCAGCCCCAGTGACTTAGCGAGGCACTATGCAACTTAACAAGACCCTATCTCAAAACAAAAAATAAAAAGGGCTGGGGGTGTAGCTTGGCACAGTGTTTAAGCACCCCTGGGTTCAATCCCTTGTACCAAAAAACAAAAACACAAAAATTATTCTGGAAAGTGCTTCTTTTAGTATCAGGGATTGAACCCAGGGGCACTTAACCATGAGCCACATTTCCAGCCCTTTTTATGTTTTGAGACAGGGTCTCACTAAGTTGTGTAGGACCTCACTAAATTTCTGAGGCTGGCTTTGAAGCTGGAATCCTCCTGCCTCAGCCTCCAAAGCCAGGGGGTAACAGGAGTGTGTCATCATGCCCAGTACAGTCTGATCTCAATAGAAAAAAAAAATTGACTTTTCCTAAGAAGAAATTCTCCAGCCTAGTGGCCTTTGGACTTGAACTATAATACTGGCCTACCTGCAAATTTTGGACATGTCAGTCACCATAAACTACATGAGCCAATTCCTCAAACTCAATCCCCCACCACCACACACACACACACACACACACACACACACACACTTCCTACTGGTTTGTTTCTCTGGAGAACATTACTGCATCAGTTTCATTCATAACTGCTGGTAATTTTTTACCTCATCCACTCCCATCCCACTTGACTACAAACTCCTTAGCAAAACTATTTCACCTCTCCCACCCATTTTTGTCTTCGTTAGCCAGCATAGTGCCTGGTATAATAAAGCTTCCAAATAAATAACTGTTGAAAGAAAAAATAATTTAGGCATAACATATATTAAGTTAAATACCCCATATTAAATATAAAACCAATACCCATATTAAAAATAAAACCAATAAAAGGATTTATGACATGCAACATTTACAAATAGCAGATACATAGTTCAAAGACTTTATTCTGAAGCTGGGCACAGTGGTGCACGCCTATAATCCCAGAGGCTTGGGAGGCTGAGGTAGGAGGACCACAAGTTCAAGGCCAGCCTCAGCAACTTAGCAAGGCACTAAACACTTCAGCGAGACCCTGTCTCTATACAAAATATAAAGAAAAGGCTGGGGATGTGGCTCAGTGGTTGAGTGCCTCTGGGTTCAATCCCTTGTAACAACAACAAAAAAAGGATCAAGAATTTCCATTCTATTCATTTTCTGTGATCTACTTTTAAAAGGCGGAACTCTTCTGTCATTAGTCATCTCTGCAACTCAAAAATGTTCTATGCAAAATCACTTGTAAGACTGATGCAGTCTTTAAGCCAAATTGTCCCCAGGTGATTTAAGGGAAGTTCTCCTAATGCAAGACACAATCCCAATCACAGCTTACGGTGATTTGTTAGCAAGGCTCCCCATCCTCGTAAGCCTCGGTTAGTACCCAGGGCTGCCCAGAGCCCACTGCTACAGACAGGCGAGGATGACTCTTCATGGAAGGCACGTTCCCGGTTCCGGGGAAAGGCTCGCTATTTACAAGTTCGGATGCTGAAGAAGAAAAAGTCATTATCATCGTCTTTTTGCGACCAAATTTTTCTTTTGTCCTTTGGCCTTACATAAAGATCAAGATGTCAAACACGTAATGAGAACTTATATTTGTAAGGCACCAGGCAAACGTAGTCCTTCTCATTTATCCCCTCATTTCGCAACACTGATGAGGTGGGATAGATAAATTATTAATACGTTGCTGAATTGCTGATTCAATTTGAATTTTAAATGACTAAATTCACTCTCCAAATTAGTAATGGAGTTACTGCAGTGCCTTTCATAGTATCAAAAGCTAGACCAACTTAGTCGGGATTCTTTGATCATTTCAAGCAACAGTACCTTTTGAAATACCACTTGTTTGGGTGCTGGCCTTTTAACAAAGGATAGTATTTCTTCATGCTTATTTATTTTTGAAGTACTGGGGATTGATCCCAGGGGTGCTCCAACCCTGAGCTGCATCCCAAGAAATCCCCCTTTTGGGGGAGACAGTGTTTTCACTAAGTTGTTAAGTGTTTTAGTCAGCTTTTTTGCCGCTCTGACTAAAAGACCTGACCAGAACAATTTTAGGGGAGGAAAAGTTTGGGAGCTCACAGTTTCAGAGGGATCAGTCCATAGACAGCTGGCCCCATTCCTGGGGACTCAAGGTGAGGCAGAACATTATGGTGGAAGGGTGTGGCAGAGAGAAGCAGCTCATAAGATAAGCAGGAAACAGACTCCACTCACCAGATACAAAGTATATAACCCCAAAGGCACGCCCCAATGCCCCACCTCCTCCAGCCACACCCTACGCCTTCAGTTATCACTGTTAACCCCATCAGGGGATTAATTCACTGATTGAGTTATAGCTCTCATAATCCAATCATTTCTCATCTAAACCCTTTTTCTTTTTTTTTTTTTAAGCAGTGCTAGGGATTGAACCCAGGGCTTTAGTGCTTGCCAGGCAAGCACTCTACCAACTGAGCTACATCCCCGGCCCTGGACCTTCTTGAGTTGTCTCACACATGAGCAATTGTCTCACACCGCGCATCCAAACCATAACACTAAGACTGTCCTCAAACGTGATTCTCCTGAACTTACGATCCTCCTGCCTCAGACTCCTGAGTCACTAGGATTAGAGGTATGTACCACTATGCCCAGCTGCTCAGGTCTATTATTTTTGTGCTTTTTAAACCAGCACATCAAAATTGTGTTGTCACTGAGACATTGTCATGGTTTATATAAAATGTCCCCAGTGGCCCATGCATTAAAGGCTTGGTCCCCCGCTTGGTGCTGGTGAGAGGTGGTGGAACCTTAACAGTGAGGCTTAGTGGAGATCTTTCAGTCATGGGAATGTGTCCTGGACGGGGATATGAGGACCCCTCCCTCTTGTTCTTCTTTTTCACTTCTGGTCCGGAAGTGAGGGTATTTTTTGGCCATGAGCTGGTATCATGATATACTATCCCACTTTAATCCCAAAATCAACAGGTCAACTGACTAGTACCTGAAACCTCCCAAACTATGAGTCAATATAAACCTGCCCTCTTTTTAAATTGATTATCTCAAGTATTTTTGTTATGGTAACAGAATCTGATTAACAGACTTCACCAGCACAGGTCATGAGGCATATCACCCTATGGGTAAAGAAAGAGCATGGTCTAACCAACAGCCTCAGTCATTGCAGCTCCATGTCATAGAGCAAGCGAGGAAGATGTACACGCCCCGAGTGACAAGTCAGAGAGTGTGCAGACACTTCAGAGACTGGAGAGTGGGTAAAGGCCTCAGCTTCTTGTGAAGCTGGCTTCAACTCAAACCCCAGCTCCAATGCTGATCAGAGCTGGGAGCTCCAGGCAAGTCATTTAACCTCTTTGAGCCTCAGTTTTAAAGTGTGTATTACCAGCCGCTGCGTAAAATACATGCAGTGTTAGCACAGCGCTGACCCCCAACAAGCATTTGATAACTGGCAACAGGGCTGGTGGTGCAGCTCAGTGATAGAGCACTCACCTAGCATGTGGGAGGCCCTGGGTTGATCCCCAGTTATAACGAAGTAGAAGGAGCTAATGCAGAAACTGCAGCAGAGGGACCATAGCAGCAATGTGTCCCGTTGTGGCCAGGGGGCTCCTCTAGCCTCCCTTCTCAGTCCTCTGCAGCCAACTTACCCCTGGGACCAACAGGCCTATCTCTGCTACCAGAGGAGCTTCCCTTCCTGTCAGTGGTCTCCAGCAAGAGGTGTTCTCAGGCAGAGAGCAGACACAAAAGGAGATTCTAAGGTGAGAGAAGCCTGAGACCAGGACCATGTCCCCTGCCACTACAGCACCACAGGGGGCCCAAATGTCCTGTTGGGACCCAGACAGAGAAGTTTCCTGGGTTAGGGCACCTTCATTGCAAACCAGGACAGACCCATGGAAAAGCAGAATGGTTAGTCACTGTGCTGGCATGCTCTCAGGTTGAGGAGGTGGCATGGTCACATGTAACCTAACAGATGACAGTATTTTATTATAATCATTAAGTGACTGACCCTTTCCAACGACTTAAAAATTGCACACAGGTAGTACTGAATATTGAAATTAAGAATTTAATTTTACTTCAATTAACCCAGGCTGAATACTTGAGTTTTTTTGGAGGAGGGTTGTTTGGTTTTTTGTTTTGCAATACTGGGTTTTGAACCCAGGGGTGCTTTACAACTGAACTATTCCCCCAGTACTTTTTTTCCCCCCCAGCACTTTTTAATTTTAAGACAGTGTCTCACTAAGTTGCTGAGGCTGGCCTCAAACTTGTGATCCTTTTGCCTTAGCCTCCCAAGTTGCTGGCATTACAAGAATGCGTCACCATGCCTGCGAGAATCTTTCCCTTAATTTGTTACTCCTCCTTTCTCTCCTCTTTCCACCAATACTTGTGTACTGTACGAAGTTAACAATGCTCTAGGCCAGACAGTGCTGTACTAATTCCCATGAGAAGCAATTATCTTACTGAGACTCTCAGCAGCTCAAAGAAATATCTCTGAAAACTGTTTAATTAACCCCAGCAGAAAAAAGAATGGAGAATACAAAGAAAGAAACAAGCAAAAAAACGGAACTAGGCATGGGCTGTGGATTCAACACATAAAAAATCTTCCACTAGACATTATTCAAATTACCCAGTTTCCAGTTGTTTACTGAAAAAAGTACTATCAACCTTACTTCTCTTAATCACTCTGAATAAAAGATCTAAAACTGGGAGTTTCATTTAAACATTGCACACACAATTGGTTAGGCAGTCAGTAGGTAAAAGGCACCTTGTTCTTTGAGGAATGCCCAGAGCAGCAGGCAGGCTGCATTTCAGCCCAGGTGAGGAGCACAGTACTCACATCCACCACGTTTTCTGGTCTAAAGAACAACTAAGAAATCATTGTTCCCTTACTTCCAGTTACTACCTGGGCATTTTT
>JAJEJO010000717.1:693833-745665 GCA_020662805.1 Glaucomys volans | reverse complement strand
GAACCAGGGATTGAACTCAGGGACACTCGGCCACTGAGTCACATCCCCAGCCCTATTTTTTTGTATTTTATTTAGAGACAGGGTCTCACTGAGTTGCTTAGGGCCTCGCTAAATTGCTGAGGCTGGCTTTGAACTCGCGATCCTCCTGACTCAGCCTCCCAAGTCGCTTGGATTACAGGCGTGCGCCACCACGCCCGGCTGCAATCTATTTTGTATATAACTTCTCACAAGTTGGCAAGGTAGTTTTTTGAAGCAATGAAAACAATGTTCTTATCTTCATTTGCAAGTTCACAACATTTGTTGACGTTTATAAAATTAGGTTACATTTCCAAGCTGCATTTGGACGTTATGGATTTCTTTACCTCAGTCTTATCATGCTTCAGTTTTACTGAATATTATTTGCTGGGCTCTTTGTAAAAAGAAACCAAAATTGTCACACATGCATAAACATTTAAGAAACATCATTACTAATAAAGTATGATCCTTCATTGACTCTTTTTAACCTACTACGCCTTAAATCTTCAGTGTCTACAGGTTTATGCAACCAATCCCAATGAGAAAGAGAGAAAGTCAATAAAAACATTAGCAAATAAAGCCAGGCAATGGCAATCACAATCAATCTTTCTCTCTGTCTCCTTCTCTCTCTCTCTCTCTCACAGGCACAGGTCATATTATTTGTAAAATCAATTTGTTTTTCAGTAAGAAACTAATTTGCCTGATTTCATACCACCAGTTGATCATGTTACCCCCAAATTATTTAAAAAGCTGTACTGGAAATTAGATGACATTTTCATTTAATCTGTTATGCAGTTTTGTTGACAATTTTATCTACACTCATGGGGTGTTAGCAATGGCACAAAGAATCCAAGACAAAGTACTTTTTTTTTAAAAAAAAGTATTGTTTGGAGCCAGGCATGAGGTGGTGCATGAGACTCGGGAGGCTGAAGCAGGAGGATCGAGAGTTCTAAGCCAGCCTCAGCAACTCAACAAGACCCTGTCTCTAAATAAAAAATATAAAAAAGGGTCATCAGGGATATGACTCAGTGATAAAGTGCCCCTGGGTTCATCCCTGATACCAGAAAAAAAAATGTATTGTTTGGCTTTGGACATTATACCAACACACAGAAATTGCTGTTAGATTTTTTACCCAAGAAGTTGGAAATAAGAGGAACAAGACTGCTCTCAGAGTTAAACTTTAAGATTACATACAATGGGTAAGAGTAGAAATAAGGAAAGTCACCTTTCAAACACAAGCTTGCCTGACTTTAACTTGATTTTTATTGAAAGAACAGTGCTAAGAGGTAGCTATGGAAACAGAGGAAGGAGCCTACAGGGGCACTTCAGGGCTGGTAGCCAGTCAAGTGCTATCATGGAGAGGAGGAGCCTAAATGAAGAGCATAGCAGGATGTCCCGAGTATATTGGAGATCGATGTAGACAATTGCAGTCACTGGAAATTGAGCACACATCTCTACTTTCAGGACAAAATCATCCTGCAGATGAATCAAGAAAAACCTATACATCCAACTGTACTTGTTCTGAATCTGGGCTCATCAAGCACCTTCCAACGATGTGTTTCATTTCCTGAGCATGTTTGGCTGTACAGAAAATGCAATTGTGTACTGGCTTTGCAATTGTGAGTACTCAGCTACATAAATTACAGCTCTTGGAAATTAAGAAATTAATATTCTGCTTGTGTATGTCTATCTCATGACCCTGGCTAATGTAAACTCAGTTGATTGTTGGAGGTGTTCTATGTTGCTCAAGAAAGACATCTCAAGATCAGGATATTCTAAACCATATCTTAGAAGATTGTGGGAGATTCACCTATATAATGCTTGTGGGTACTGCTGGGGGCAGCCAGCAAGCCTTCTCCTGCTGATGCCAATCGGACAAGCTTTTCCACTTCAAATGACCACTCAGGGGGGAAGAGGAAGAATAGTTCAGTGGTAACATTTGCCGAGCTACTTTCTAGCAAAGCCCTGGGTGCGATTCCCAGTACCACACACACACTCACACAAATCATCGTTAATATCAATTTTTACCTATTATTTTCTTTATTCTAACGTTGCTACAGTGACAACCCCATGAACATACACCAGCTGCTGGTGGGGAAGACCGCTCAGAGCAGGATAGGTAGTAAGGAGTCCTTGGACTTAAAATATCTCAAAGACAGTTCAGTTTATAAAGTGGACAATACTACACGTCCACCATATGCTCACTTAATTTTTTTTTTCTCTTGGGAGGGTGGTGTTTGCTGAGATTGAACCCAGAGCCTCAGGCATGCCAGGGAAGTGCCCTGGCACTAACTGTGCCCTCAACTCCAGGTACAGTGTTGTCACCATTACAGTCACGCTGGTCTCCCCACATTACACCCGCCTGGCTAAACCCAGCATGGGTGCACATTACCGTCCGTCTTCCCTCGCTCGCAGAACCGAAGAGCTGAACGTGGCCAGAGACATCCTATCAGGAAACCCAAGGCTATCTGACGTCGGTAATCACATCGCAGACGCGCTCTCGGGAGAGCCAGCGACTCCACCTCCCTGCCTCGCACGGGGGTTTCCTTTCCCGCTCGGTAAAGTCCCTGCACGCCGCCCTCTCAGCTTGCCCCTTCCTCGCGCGAACATCCTGCCATGATGCTGGCTGGCCAAGCTACATACCTACCCACACGATACCACAGCGACCATGTCGCTGGGATGATTTCGGACTTCAGTCAACTCGACTTCTGGAATCGTCCTGGGTTAGAGGGAGAGCCTGCAATGATGACTACCATTGCAGGAACCCCCGCCGTCCAGAAGGAGGCACCGTTGCACTCCGTCCGGGTTGGGCCGCCACGGAGGCGTCACGTGATTCGGCCTCCTCTGCGCCGGAGGGCGGTCTTGCGAGATGCCTTACGTACGTAGCGTCATGACGTAGTACGTAGGGGCTGGCTAGCCGCCATCTTGCTTCTTTTTCTCGCTCGCTCCTTCCCGAGAGGGAGAGAGCGAAAGTGCTTTGGCGGTTTGTCCATCCGCAGCCTCGGCTTTCGCAGCCCGGCGGCCTTTCCGGCCACCCCTCCCCAGCCCCGAGTCCCCTTCCCCTTCCCTCAGTCAGAGCTCGGCGGCCCCTCGGAGAGCGCTAACTTGACACTCACCCTGGCGGGTAAGGAAGGCGAGGGCGGCGGGGCCGCGATCAAAGAGGGCCCGGTCGGGAAGGGCCGGCGTGGGGCGGCCTGGGGCGTGGGAGCGCATCCAGACCTGGCCGCGGGCACCCGCTTTCTCGTCGGCGACCATCGCCTCCGCGTTCGCAGGGGTCGGCCTGCTCATGGAGCGGGAAACCGGAGCCAGACCCGCCCCACGCGGTCCGCAGCGGGAGCGCTGCCGGCCGCGCTTCCCTCCCCGCCCCGGGCCCTGCGGGAATGCACGCGTTGCTCCTGAGCGCTGGGGGTTTCCAGCCCGCCGGACTGCCGGCCGCGTGGTCGACCTCCGCCGGTCCCCCGGTATGGAGACGCGTCCCCCAGGCAACTCAAGGGCTCGCCCAAGGCCTGTGCTGTGCCTTCGTGTGCAGGGATGGTGGGCTTTGCAGAGAGCGGTGTGGGAGAGTCCTGGTTCAAGACCTGATTCGGTGAGAGGCTCCTAGGGGAATCCGCACCAGCCCTACTTCCGCTAGGGACGTGCTGCCCAACTCCATGGCCGCGATAGGCCGCTCCATCCCCTAATTCGCGTGGTGAATCCCACTCGCCTGCTTCCTGTCTTTAAGATAGCATTGATACTATTGTTGTTAGGGTAAAGGCGCCACTTAACGGATCGAAGAAAAGAGCATGCGGGCTAATGAGGACTTCGATGGGTTTGTTTCCTTTGCACAAGCGAGCCTGTGAAGTTACTTTTAGGGGACGCATATTTGTTTTAAGATCTTTTGAGGGTCCGACGTGTTTATTGCCTCCAGGCTTCAGAAGCTACCTGGATTTCCGCATTGGCTGGTCTTCAGCCTAGGTTCATAGATTCCTACCCTACAGGGTGCTTGGGAATTGTACAGGAGGTGGCTCTGCTGTAAGATTTTCATTTGGAATGCACCAGAAGAATCGATGGATTCTTGATTAAGTGCTTGATAGCTTCTGCAAATAAAGAGGAGAGGGTGATATTAAGCACCTACCAAGTCTCAACTCCAACATTTTTAAAAAGTAGATTTAACCTCCTGTGTTGGTAATTAAGATGCTGCTTTGACTGGAGCCATTTTTAGGTGTGTGTCACAGATGCACTGCAGCATCTTTCCTGGCTCGCCCCAAATGCATTGATACCCTAAAAAATTAGGAATAGATTGAATTGAGTCGTATTTTTTGCATGTGGTAAAACAGACTCTCCTTTTCTATAATGGAATTTTCAGATTATAGGCTTCACGGTTTTGAGGTTATGGGAGGTCTGATGAACTGATGTGCTTCTGTTCCCCCTTCACCATCAGTTAACCTTTTATAACGTCCTGAACACAGTAATAAGCTTTTTATATGCATTTTTTTAATTCTTAAAAATCGTTGAGGGAAGTGCTGTTACCCTAAATTTGCTGGTGAGGAAATGAAATCTGAGAGATTGGAAGGAATTTCACAAAGGTCATACAGCAGTTACTGGTGGTACTGTGTATAATTTCAAGTCCATACTGTAAACCCAAAGGGGATGCTCTAAGGCATCACATGCCTCCTTGTTCCTTGCAAAATTGTAATCTGAAGTAACTAAATAAGACAGCACTGTTAGCTGGTAGTTTTTCTTGTCTTCGGTATATGAACATTGTTGCATGTGAAGGTTAAAGTGTTGCAAAGTGTTAAAAATGGGTTAGTGGGTGTTAGAAGCCAACTTTTTTTGTCCTTTACTGTTTAAAAACCTGTCCAGTGCGTAGAGATAATTTTTGTTCTAAATTATCACATGTAATTTTTAAGTTTTGAGCTATTTTTTGGTAGAGTATACCCTCTTCTGTAAAATGGGAATAATGATAATAGTACCTCTCAGAGGCTTTCTGTTGAATTTTAAAAGATACTGTATGTAAAGAGGTTTATTACTGTGCTTAGTAATAGTGGAGGGAGAAGGATAGAGTATAGGTAGGATAATGTCTTCCAAGCAGAGTGGCATGTATATTTCCTTGGGTACATAAATGTTGGGGTTTTTGCTCTCCTTTTCTTTACATTTATATAGCGAATTTTATTTTTTCATGCTCTACAGTGAATATCCCTAGGGTACTGGGTATCTTGCTCAAAATGAAAATGCAGAATTTCTGCCTCATTCCATTCCCCTCTTTTTACCCCCAACTTACTTGTAGTAAGATGGGGTAATATCCCTGAGTGCCTCCCCCAAGTGCTGTTTCTGTTTGTAAGTCAGGTAACTTGTGTTTTTAATCCCATTTAAGTTATTGTGATAAACATGGATTGATGATTGATAAAATGGGTAAATTAATTACATAAATTTGTACAGAACTGTGTTCTTACAGTAAAGGAGATCCAAAAGTTGTGTCTGACTGGGTTATGACTAACATACTTTCATTTCAGTAAAACAAGGCTTGTCATCTTATGAACAGGATAAGACAATGAAAACTTATCTCTGTTAATTGTTACTTAGAAGTCTAAGAGTTAATGTTACTTTTCTGAGTCAGAGCATTTAAAATTCTTCAGTAATACCACTGAGGCATCAGTCAGAACATCTTTGTGGATCAGTTTCTGTAGAGAATAAATTTTCAATTGTTTTTCCCCTAGAAGAGCTAAATATAAACCTCTTTTGCCAGTTTCTAGTCCTTATTCTCCTCTTAATTAATTTAATGTCAGTCATGCTTGGGAGCCATTGTCTCCATTTATTTGCCAGCAAATCCAATCAAATGAGTGCTGAGTGTCAACCACAAACTTCCACCTTTTGGAAGACATTTGTGGCATGAAAAGTCTGAAATTATTACTGCTTAGGTGATGTCCCTGTGTGGTGTTGCTATATGCTCAACCTTACAGGAGGATGAGATGTGATCATCGTTTGTGGAGCATGTCTAGCACAAGAAAACCCTGCTGGGTATCTTGTAGCGTGCTACTAGTAATGTTTCTGTTTATATTCTGTGTTCCCATAATAGTCTGTTTTTCTTTAATGGAGTATTTCCACACCTTCATCAACTTATGTAGTGGATGGCATTTATAGAGTTTATTATGCATTATTGAGTGATTGAAGGTTGGAAACACCAAAGAATAGATCCACAACTAAGGTTAAACTGATGAATATCTTGCTAGAGCAAAAGAATACATCCTATCAGATTTTCCTCTCTTTACCCCTTAGAAGAATAATGTCACAGATATCCTTCAAAGAACTTATTTATATAATATGCTTTGCAAGATTTCGTTTGCATCAGATTTTCCTTAATTTTCAGTTTTATTCAGCAAAATTAAGGATTCTTTTAATTTTGTAAGGTCCAGTGAATCAGAGGAATCCACTGCCTAGGTGTCTACAAACTTAAGGATTAATATGAAGAGATATCTTGGGGTTGGGAATATAAGTTGGGTAGAGTGCTTATCTAGCATGTGTAAAGGGTTGGGTTCAATCCTCTACACTGCAAAAAAGATAAAAGTTTTAATCTTGGGTTCATGCCAGAATGTGAAAACTAAGATGTATCTGAAGATAAGGAAAATGAGTTAGGAACTCCATATACAAAAAAATAAATTGTAGTAAGGATCAAGTGCCTAGTTGACTGCAAGTGAGGGCATGATGACTGGGAAGAGCAAGAATAATTGTAATTTTTAGTATTTGTTGAGCACTTAACTGTACCAGGCATTGAGCTAAGGATATTTTAAGGGGGTATTTTTTTCAAATCTAAACAATAATAAGCCTAGGAAGTAGGTTGTTTTATCCCTGTTGTACTACTAGAAAACTGATGTTTTATTTAAGAGATTTAAGTGATTTAATTTGTTCATAGTTACTTTGCTAATAAATGGTAAAAGTGGGATTTTGAATCATTGACCCAGAGCCTGAATACTTAGCTACATAAATTTTGCCAGGTGTGTTGGCATATGCCTGCAGTCACAGCAGCTTGGAAGGCTGAGGAAGGAGGATCACAAATTTGAGGCCAGGCTCAGCAATTTAGCAAGGCCCTAAGCAACTTTGAGAGATCCCGTCTCTAAAATAATAATAAAAAGGGATAGGGATTTATCTTGGTGGTAAAGAAAGCACCCTGGGTTCAATCCCCAGGACCAGTAAAATAAACTATATGGATTTCCCAGTGGCCACTATTTTCCAAACTGAAGTTATTCACAATTTTTTGCTTTCTCCTCAAACCATCTGTTACTTAATATTTTTGTTTGCTATCTTCTAATTGTGAATTTAAAATAAAAATTAACATGATTGGTGTTACTTGTGTTTTAAACCCTTTAACATGTTTTAAAATAAATATATAATCTTAAATACTCCTGGACCACATAAAATCACCTATCATACCACCAGTTTTTTGCATTGTCTTCTTTGAGACATGACTACCAAGAGAAATGAATACTGCGTAGGATCAGGCAGCAGTTGGAACTAATGAAGGCCAGAAGTGATGAGAGTCTGGAATGGAATAGGTTCCTCAAACAAAAAATGGCAGCGTTACAGAAACGGGTATAAATTCACGTCTTAACTACATACTTGGAACAACCATTTTCATGTTTAACTGCAAAGGAGTAGGCTTCCTTAGGTAAAGAAATGTAATAGGATGTCTAGGATAATCTATGACAAGAGAGGAACAAAAATGAATACGTGAGGAAGGAAGTCATTATAGAAATCAAGACGAGAATAACGTAAAAGTAGGATCACTGAAACCAATTGTAGCATAAGCAAAGTTCAGAAAAATATGTAAGAAGTGGCCTTTGGATTTTATTGAGAGATCCTTGATAATCCTAAAAGAATTTTAGGTAGTAATGAAGATGAAAGGTTAGGGCACAGGGCAGAGGGAAAAGTAGTGAGACTTGATTTTGTGGTGAACACTCAGAATTAACTCTGGAAGAGAAGTTTAAAACTTAGGTTTAGTCCTTTTTGTCAATTTGTAACACCTGTTGACTTTGAGGCAATTCTCTTGGTGTATGAGTTTTAGATACCTTCATCTGTGAAATAAGGATAATACCTGTGTGACATATCTCAGGAGCACTGAACCATATTGTTTCTCTATATCTTTTCAATTCAATATTGTTTGCTGTCATGTGATATCAAGATAGGGGTCTTGACCACTTTTAAAGGAGAAGAGAACCATAAGAAAAGGGGGAAATTGAGGTTGGAAGGCTCCTCCAAACCTTGAGTCTACAAGAAAGAGATGAATGCCTATGTAGTTGAAGTATGGTTATCTAGGGAAGTTAATCAGGGATCTTCCTTACTTTCCTACTTGATAATCTGAAAGCACTGGCTGCTGTGTGTGGTCATATGGTTTGCGTATTTACACAAAGGCACAGGATGAAGGAGGCAGCAAGAGCTGAAAATTCTCTGCACATGTTCTGCTTGAAGAGTTCTATGCTGTTGCTTAGCTTTTCTCTCCTTCAAGATATCGGCTCCTTACCAAGGAGAATGATCATATCTTCCCAAAAGGATATATTTTTCTATTTGCACAGAGGCTGTTTGGAGGCAAGTGGATGCTCTGAAAGGCTCCTTAAGGAAACTTTTAAAGAATATGTTTAAAATAGATCAGAAACACTTGGGAGATTGG
This sequence comes from Glaucomys volans, assembly GCA_020662805.1. Taxonomy (NCBI): domain Eukaryota; kingdom Metazoa; phylum Chordata; class Mammalia; order Rodentia; family Sciuridae; genus Glaucomys; species Glaucomys volans. Next base: position 737,009 of record JAJEJO010000717.1, on the reverse strand, counting down.
AGAAATGGTCACAAAGGAACAGAAAGCTTTGAACTTTTACTATGAAGAGCTAAATGGTTGGACAAGTATAGATTCCTGTTTTTCTTACGTATTTTATTTTAATTAACTTACTTTTGCAGTTCTAGGAGTTGAACCCAGGGATAGTCTATGACTGAATTACATCCCCTGCCCCTTTTATTTTGAGACAGGGTTTCTCCATAAGTTACCCAGGTAGGCCTTGAACCTGTTATCTTCCTGTTTCATCTTCCTGAGCAGCTAGAATTACAGACATGCATCACTACCACACCTGGCTTCCATTGTATTTTAAAGAGAATTATAGCTTGTTAAACACATTTAGTATATGAGAAACATTATATTAAATACCATACATTCATCAAATTTCAGACAGGTGAGAACATAGAGGAAAATTATATTTAATACAATTTAATCTTTGAAATAATTTTGTAGTAATAACTAAAATTTAGATTTTTGGTAATATGGCCATTGAGCTTGGTCTTTAACTGTTCTAATGTTAGATTTAAATTTTTTATTTAGTTTTAAAATTTTTATATAGAATTGAGAAAGTACAGTATAAGGCACAAAATTACTTAGAAGTTTAGGGCAATGGAACAAATAGAGAAGGCTTAGTTTAAAAATGGGAAAAGAACATTATTGAAAGGAAGCTTTTAATAGATGCAGTTGCTTATATTGCTGTATGAATTTCTTAATTTAGGTTTTGGTTTGATTCTGTGAGTTGTAATACATACAGATTTGTATTGACCCCACCATAATTAGGATACAGATTGTGGAAAGATATAGTATCCTCCAACTACTGAGAAGAATCTTCTGGCATTGTGGAGGCAGGGAAAGTAGTTTTTGTGATGATGAACTATAGAACAGGTACAGAAGAAGCCAAAAATTCCTTGCATGTGCTGATTGGTTTACTGGCCTAAAAGAAGAAAATATATTTTGAGTATAGTTATATTTATGAAAAACTTGAACATGAAAATGAAAGTTGAAAGTGGCAGAAAGAGAGGGATAGTTTTATAGTAAAACCAACATTCCATTGATAGGACTAGTCAGTGACTTGGGTAAAGAGATTCTCTGCACTTCAAGTAAGTTTAAACTGAAATTTCCAGATCTTAAAGGTAATTCTCTAGTTATGTGAAAGATTTAGAATAATTCATGGTGGTTTGTTTTGTTTTGTTTTTGTTGTTGGGGTTTGTTTGTTTGTTTGTTTTTTGTTTTGATGCCAGGGATTGAACTCAGGGGGCACTTAACCACTGAGCCACATCTCTAGCCCTTTTTTGTATTTTATTTAGAGATAGGGCTTCACTGAGTTACTTAGGACCTCTAAGTTGCTGAGACTGGCTTTGAACTCCTCATCCTCCTGCCTCAGCCCCACAAGCTGCTGGGATTACAGGTGTGCGCCACCAGTCCCAGCTTAGAATAATTCATGATTCTTGATGAGCATCTTAGAATACTTACTATTCCATCATAGCATCCAACATTCTTGCCTAAGAAACTTTATACTTTGGTTTTCATTTATAATATATTAGTTTTGAAAATATTAATTACCATTTAATAAGTTCTTATTATGTGGTACACACTATTCTAAGAGCTTTATATACATGCCTCATTAATTAAATCTTAAAATTGTATTAGAGTGGGTATTATAGCCCACAAGTAAGGAAAATAAATTTGTTCAGATTAAGTAATTATCTGCGGTCGCCTAGCTACTGAGTGTCCAAGCTGGGATTTAAACACAATTCGTCTTAAGAGAAGTAGTTATGTAGTATGAACAATTAAAAATATTTTAAGTTGTCAACCAGAGTGCCTTGATTGAGGCAGTCACCTTACGTAAACGGTAGGCACAGCAGCTTTACTTTTCTAGAACAGTGACTTTCCATACAGAAGACTGGATCATTGCATTACTGGTTTTTTCCCCTCCACAGTACTGAGAATCCAACTCGGGACCTTATTCATGCTAGGCAGGCACTCTATCACTGAGCTGCACCCCAGCTCAACCTTCTACCATTCTGATTAGAATGCTAACAGATTTATTTATATTACACTTCGTTTTTTAAGAAATGACAATTTTTTATGTTTTGCTGTAATGCTATTTGTAGTGAAGGCATTCAACATATGGTGGTATTCTTAGCTTTAGTATTATAGCAACAAATGTAATCTTAAAACCATTTGATGTTCCCTATGCAAAGAAATGGTAAATGTTTGAGGTGATGGATATGCCAATAACTGATCTGATTGTTATACATTATATACATTTATTGAAGTACTACACTGTACCTCATAAATATGTGCGGTTATTCTGTGTTAATTAAAAATAAAATGTTTCTTAAAACCCCACTGGGATGCATCCCCAGTCCTTTTTTTCTTGTTTTCGGACAGGATCTCTCTGAGTTGCCCAGACTGGCCTCAAACTTGCAAGCCTTCTGCTTCAACCTCCCAGGTCATTGGGATTATGGGCATGTGCCACCCTGCCTGGCTTCAGAGCTCTCTCTTTCACAAAGAAACTTGTTTACCTCTTCATCTCTCTTCACAATATTTATTGTATCCCCTAATGAGAAAACAAGAACCCTAGGGGATAGGGGCCCAGCAATAGAAGTAGGGAGAAATATCCAGCTATTTCCTAGAGGAACCCTTCTGAAAGCATACCATGTGGCATTGGGTGTGAATTTTGGGCTTCAACAAAATAACACATCATTTCACAGTTCTTTGGGTTGCCTGGCAAATTGTATAAAAGTGGAGAATGCTATGAGTTTTCTTTTAAGATGATTTATTTCCATTTATGGGTATCTGAATGGTTAGAAAGTTTTTTCTTTATATTCAGCCTTACTTTATTACTGCTTATCTTAATGAAGCCTGGAACACAGTGTGGTACTCTAAACATAATGTGGTGAATACAAAATTGAGTGAAATTGTTAAAATTCCAGATCTGTGATTTCAATTTCTATGAAAGTGGCAGTTTTTATAAAGCAGTGCTGTCACACTACTAACCATAACAGAGCTAGAACCTTTTCAAGTGAACAGGCTGAGTCTGTATTCTGCATTAATGAAATTCGGGTTTTTTTTGTTTTTGTTTTTTTCTGTTCTGTTTTGAATTGGTTTGGAGACAGTCTCTTGCTGTGGTGGCCAGCTGGTCTTGAACTCTGAGCTCAAGCAGTCCTTCTGCCTCAGTCGCCTCCTCAGTAGCAGGGACTGTAGGCATCTTCCACCACATGCCTTTATAAAATTCAAGTTTTGAACTATGACTATGTAATTATTATTTAATTCTGCCTAGTATTCCAGCACCTTTTTAAATCTTAAGACATTTACTGCATTGCTACTCTTCAAGATGTATACATTATTTGAGAAACTGTGTCTGCCTTCAAGGTCATTATCCAAGTTACTGACAAAGGACATTGAAAAAGGACTAGGTCCAACATACTAGTTATTCAGGCCACATTAGTCAGTCATTCCTCAGTATCTTGAGGGGATTGGTTCTAGAACCACCTATCGCCCAATATCAAAATCCAGGAATTCTCAAGTCCCTTACATAAAATGACCTATTATGAGCATATAGCTAGCTTATGCACATCCTCCCACATGCTTTCAATCATCCCTAGATTGTTTGTAACAATGGAAGTACTGTTAAACAGTTGTCAAACTGAATTGGTTTCTAATTTGTTTTTCTTATTGCTATTTGTCTTTTATGTATATTTTTTCAAATATTTTCTATTCAGAGTTGGTTGAATCTGTGAATGTGGGACTTGCAGGTACAGAAGGCTGACTGTACTTTAATCCTTCAGTTTCTTTAGATATAAAATGATTTTCCACTTCCAATAGTCTTATTCTCATTTATTTGTAAGTGTGAGAAGACTATTACTTTGAGTTATTAATCTGTTTTTAAAAAAATAAAGCAGGTGCAGGAAGGAACCTTTTGGGTCAACATTTTTTAATGGTTTATATTTGTGAATGCTGAATGGCTTAGAACTAGGGGTATGGTTTTGGTTTTTTAATTTTAAATGGACAACCAAAATTGAGTGATAGATTGCTTTTTTCTGAAGTTAATACATTAGTAGCTCTCTCTACACCCCCACCTGAACTTAGGCTGCCATATCAACATACTATAGACGATATAGCAAAAACAAATTTATTTCTCAGAGCTGGAAGGGGAGGTAAGGTGCCATCATGGTCCAGTTCTGGTGAGGGCTTTCTTCCCTTCTCCTCTCTTCTTGCCTTCCATGGCTGCCACCTCACTGTGTTCCCATGATTGTGAAGTGAGCTCTTGGAGTCTAAACCGTCTTCTGTAGAAACCTAAAATTGAGATCATAAATTGTTAGGCCTCCAGTTTTCTCACTTAGTGCATTTTTTCTCACCCTTTTTGGTAAGTGAACAAAACCTGTACTAAGCTTGTCCCATTGTGAGTACTCAGTAATCACTATTGTTTTAAACAGCGGGGTTTGGGTTTTAGTTAGAATTGCTGAACTCACCAGTCCCACGTGCTCTCTTCTTCCTTCTGCTTCTCTTGTGTCTTTGTTCTCTCTACTGTAACAAAATACCTGAGACACAAATTTTATTTCTCATAGTTCTGGAGGCTGGGAAGTTCAAGATCAAGGCATGATCAAGGTGTTTGTTGAGTTCTAGGGTTTTTGCTTTCAAGAGGGCACCTTGAACACTGTCCTCAGTTGGAGGAAAGAACAGAAAGGAAGAATCTTTCTGAAGACTAACCTAGTTAGTCTAACTAACTAACCTAGTTAGTTTCTCCCATCCCTTTAGTGAGGCACAAATCCTATCCTCTTGGCCTGATCACCTCTTAAAAGCCCTGCCTCTTAAATCTGTTTCATTGGGGCTTAAGTTTCAAAACAAGTGTTGGGTGGGAGGGAACCCTCCAATCTCTTGTGTCTCCTTTCCCTCCCCGTAGACCTCAGCAGTCCTCACAGCAATGTCCTCATACTCCTTCCTTCTCTTGACCCACATCCACACAATGCTAATCTCTGGTTGAGTCCAGCAGCTTTTGTGCTTCCCACCATCCTCCTCTCCCAGGATGTGCTGCTGGCCGTTGGAAAGGTTCTTTACTGTGCAGACTTGGGAATATTGTGTATCCCTGCTTCTCCCAGGTTTTCAGGGCTGCTTGCTAATGCCTTGTTTTCCTAGTTGGCTTTCTTTCCCATTCTCCCAGCCTCAGATTTCCAATCTGTATCTCTGCTCAGTGGATGAGGACAGCACTTCTCTTGTTAATCTTTTCCCAGCAGGACTTGGTAGGCCTCAAGTAAATATTTTGTATGAATGAATAAACATTTTAAGTTTGAAGTTCTGTCAAGAAAATTAAATGATGTTTTGGTCTGTAGACAGTTGTAAAGTTTGTAGCTTGAAGCCGGGTGCAGTGACCCAGACCTGTAATCCCAGAGGCCGAGAGGCTGGGGCAAGTGGGTTGCAAGTTCAAAGCCAGCCTCAGCAACTTAGCAAGACTCTGTCTCTAAATAAAATATAAAAAGGACTCTGGCTCAGTGGTTAAGTGCCCTTGGGTTCATTGCCTGGTATCAAAAAAAAAAGGATGGTATCTTTTAGCTGGGTGCAGTGGCACAGGCCTATAATCCCAGTGGCTTAGGAGACTGAGGCAGGAGGATCACAAGTTCACAGCCAACCTCAGCAACTTAGCAAGGCCCTGAGCAACTCAGCAAGACCCTGTTTCTAAATAAAATACAAAAAAGAACTGGGAAATGGCCTCAGTGGTTAAGCGCCCCTGTGTTCAATTCCTGATAAAAAAAAAGAAAAGATGTATCTCCATGGACAGGTCTGGGGAATTAACCCTATTCTTCATACTTGAAGCAGTAAACTGTAGATGGGTTGACCAAAGGAGAAAGCCCACAGAGAGGAAAGATGGCAGAAAGGGATGTGGTCCAGGTCAGAGTACAGTGAGTCTGAAAGGTGTCAGAGACAAAGAAAATGGTTTATACTGATGCTGTTTACCTTTTATATTTGTGTTTGATAATTGGCTTTTATCGATAGTTAATAATAATATTTCCTGATTTTTTTTCAATAAAATGTTTATTGAGTACCTATGGTGTATTTCTTTGGAAATGGTTACAGATTATTTTTAATGTTATTTAAATCTGTGGAACATTGCACTGCGTTTTCCAAGCAAACTAATCTGTTTCCATAAGAATAATGAGGACAAAGGCTGGGGATATAGCTCAGTTGGTAGAGTGCTTGCCTTGCAAGCACAAGGCCCTGGGTTCAACCCCTAGTACCGCATTTAAAAAAAAAAAACAACAAGAATAATGACAAAACGGTGAACAGTTTGGATATTTAGAAACCCTCATGGCCACAGAGATAATCGTGTTATTCAAGTTTGGCACTGTGCAGTTTGCTAAAGCATAGAGTTTATTTTTCCAAATATAATAGATTTTAAATGTAACTTAAATAATGTTTTCAGTATTGAAAACTAAAATCTTATAATTTGGTGTGCTGGAGGAGTTTAATACCATGGCTAATCTATATTACAGATGTAGAAACTGCTTACCATTTTTCTTCCCTATGTTGGCAAAGGCATCATTTATCTTCTCATGATATATCTTAAAATGTAAAATAACATTTAACGGTTATAAGTTGTCAGCATGTATTGTATAAATGTTGTTGAATGACTTCAGTATTAGGTATTTTGAGAAGGCTTCCAGTTTCTGTATAACCTATAGAAGATTGCTTTGGTAAATTATAATTCAAAAATATATTCATTTACTCCAGAAGTTGTGAAAGAATATTTTATTATTCAAGGTTTTAGTGTACAGTGGAAAAGTATGTATATTACCCCTTGGAAACCATGTTATAGATATGGGTTAGCCTCCCAAGCAAGTGTATAAACATTAGAGGCTTATACCCTTTGATGGAGGAGAGTTAATGCTGTGCAGTGCAGGTGTCAGTAATCACGTATGAGTTCTTAGGTTACTTTTTCTGATTTTCATCTATTGCGTAAACGACAGGGTGCATGAGAAGCTAATAGGACGTGTACTCATCCCCTGCTCTTTTCATGTTTGTGCGTAATCTTTATTATTCTTGTATATCTTAGATACTTTTGAAATGCCAGTGAGGATAGATTTGAGTTGTCTTTGTTTTAAATTTATACCCTTTTTTATTTAAATGGTTTTGAAACTAGCCTCTTTATTTCAGATCATTGCTTCCTGAAAACACCTGTTATTTTTTCTTGCTTTCTGGTAACAAAAGCAGTATCTGCTTGCTGGGATGTAGCTCAACAATAGAGCCAGAATTCAGTGGTTTCACATTGCCTCAAAGATAAAATTCATAATTCTTCTGTATTGCCTTCTATGAACTTTTCCTTACTAACTTCTCTTTAGCATTTCTGGTTTTGATATCTAGCCTACCAGGGCCTTCGGGCCTTCGTATTAACTTTTCCTTCATCTTTGAAGCTGTCTCCTTACCCCTTCAAATCCAGATCAGAAAGTTTCAGTGATCAACTAATGTAAATTAGTTCTATCCTACTTTCTCTCTTGCTGTCAGCATCTGAAAAACATCTTATTTATTTAAAGTCACCACACTAGAAATCAGTACTTAATCAAGGCATATTCTTGAATTCCCAGTTCATAAAAGTGTACATAACAATAGGTCCCCTCTTATCTACTGGGATACAGTCCTACAACCCAGTGGACACAGGAGACCTTGGATGGTACCAAACTTATAATTTTAATAAAGAATTTTCTGTTTCATGCACTGTGGCTTTAACTTGCAGGTCAGGGTAAGGAGTAAAACTAGCATGCGTTTCTTTATTCTTTACAATTTCATGTTTCTTAAGAAGAGGAGTTCTGAATATAGAATTTTAGGAACCTCCTCATGTGTTTTTGTTTTTCCACTTAAACAACTACTAAGTGATTAATGGGTCAGTGTGACATTGTGGATCTACTGAACAAACGATGTTTTTAAAAAGTCCTGGGCAATATGGAGCAGGATGGCTCGAGATTGCAGCACACTTTTCAGAATGGCACACAGATGAAAACTTATAAATTATTTTTAAATTTTTCCATTTAACATTTTTAGACCATAGTTGACTGCAGGTAACTAACATACAAAGTGAAACCACAGATGGTTGGGGGCTCCTGTAGTGAATGTTGAATAAACATGTTTCAAAATATGGATCATTTAATGGCTGGCTTATGTTATAAATTTTTATCACATACCATATTGCAAAGATTGCACACATCCTAGTTATGTGTATTTTGCACACATGCTGGGATTTAGGATAAATTCTTAGACTTTTTTTCTTTTAAATTATATCGTTGGATTCTCTTTCCTATGCTTGGGAGATTTTTGTGTTAGTAGAAATTGGTTTCTATGTTTTGTTTGCATATATATATATATGTGTATGTTGTTTCTATGTGAGTACTAGACTGGCCCGAATTGATGTTTGTTTCCTTTGGGCCAGGTCTTGCAAAATTTATCTGCACAGAAAGAGATGGTAGTCTGTATAAGCTTTCCACGTACAGTCTCTGTCATAATTCTTATTAAAAGCAATCCTTTAAAAATATAAAAACCATTGATTTTATGATCTATCAAAATGTATAAGTGCGTTCTGTCATGTGCAACAAATTAGAACAAATAAAAGTTAAAATAAATATATATATAAACCATTCTTATTTCACAGATCATAGGATCAGACCACAGGCCAGATTTGGATAGGCTTTAGTTTGCCAAGCTCATATTATTTGTTCATTGTGAGCAGCATGGGAATTGTCTGTTAATGATAATGGAATTTCCATTAGACAGCTTGGACCAAACATTCTTTTCTAGGTAGGCTTTTTTTTTTTTTTTGTACTGGGGATTGAATTCAGGGGCACTCAACCACTGAGCCACATCTGCAGCCCTATTTTGTATTTTATTTAGAGACAGGGTTTCACTGAGTTGCTTAGGGCCTTGATAAATTGCTGAGGCTGGCTTTGAACTCGAGATCCTCCTGCCTCAGCCTCCCAAGTCGCTGGGATAACAGGCATGCGCCACTGCGCCCATCTTAGGTAGGCATCTTTTTGACAGCTTTTATTTTCTTCCATTGTTTTTATCTATTTGTTTTGAGCCAAATTTGATGACATTTTTTTAGAAACCCTTATTTTTCAGGTCTTTTCTTCACTTTGTCTTTTTTTTTATCATCTGTTTAGTTCTTAGATTTAGTTTTTAAAAATAGAGCCATTTGGGTAGTGGGCATTCTCTGAACTGACTGAACCCCAGGACCATACGCTTGGTAAAGCATATGCTCTGCCACTGATCTACAATGCCCAGTTAGCTTCCCACCCCAAACCCACCAAAAACTAGCTCTTGAATTGATCAGTTTTGTTGCTTTATCTTCTAATTTTTTATTGTTTTATTTAGGGTTTTTTTTTTAATTATTTAGGGCTTATTTATTTATTTATTTATTTATTTTTGATATCAGGGATTGAACCCAGGGTTGCTTAACCACTGAGCCACATCCCCAGCCTTTTTATTTTTTATATTTTATTTTGAGACAAAGTCTCACCAAGTTGCCTAGGGCCTTGCTAAATTACTGAGGCTTTGAACTTGGGATCCTCCTGCCTCAGCCTCTGGAGCCTCTGGGATTCTAGGCATGCACCACCATGCCTGGCTAATTTAATTTCTGACTTTTCTGTCCTGCTTTTGTTGAGCAAATTTTTAACTTGTTTTGTATGGTAATATAAAGATTTAAGACAGTACTTTTCTCTGAAGTATATGATTGTATACTTTGTTTTGATATGAAACATTTTCTGCATTAGACGGCTTTCCAGTTTTGGTTTCGGTGATTTCCTCTTTCATCAAAAAGTTTTCATTTGAAATTGGTTATCTTCTACATTTGTAGTGTTGTATAGTGGTTGACCTCAGAACCACAAGAATCTTAAACTTTTTTCTTATTCATATCAACTCCAGAAACAAAATATTTGTTGATTCCTTAATGTGTTCTAGGATTTTTTTTTCTTTCTCAGTGTTGACTCTACTGTTGCATGGTTTTTCATTATTCCTTGTCAAGGGGCTGCTCTTTTCATGTTTTGCTAGCCTGTTTCCCTTCCTGCCATTATCCAGTTTCCCTTGCAGTTTTCTGTCCACTTATAATAAATTTGTGCATCTCTATTACACTGGTTCTACCTCATTTCTAGTCCCTTGATCATCTTTTTCTCTGCCTCAGTTTGCTCTAACAGATTTAAATGGTGAGGCTTTGTTAGCAAAGAATGTAGAGCTTTTTGATCTGGTTTTTGTTGAGATGTAGTTGCATGCACAGTATAGTGTGTATGGGAAGGGTTGTCCTAGGTTCTGTAGTGCTTGGTTAGTTCATTGTATGGCTATGCCATAATTCAGTTGTTCAGTCATTTGATGGATAGTTGACTTGTTTCCAGTTTGGGGCTGCTAACAAATAGAACTACTCTGAACCATCCAGGTCTTTATATGGACTTATGTTCTTATTTCTCTTCAATAAATGCTAGAAGTGCAATGGGGGATCATGTGGTTGTTGCATATTTAGGAAACTGCCAAATTGTTCTCCAGAGTGATTGGGCAGGACCACACCATTATTCATTCCCATCAGCATGGGTGAGAGTTCCAGTTTTCCCACATCTTTAGCAGTACATGGTAGAATTAGTCTGTGATTTTAACCATTCTGTTGGATGTATGGAGGTATTTTATCTTGGGTTCAGTTTCCCTCACAAAAATGATGCTGAAAATCATCGTCTGCTTTTTTGGCATTTGTGTGTTTCTGGTGAACTATGTGTTCAGATCATGTTCATTTTTTTTAAATTGGTTTTTGTATTTCTCCCTTACCCTCCTTGAATCCTGAGAATTCTGTATATTGTAAATAAATAAGTTCTTTATTAGGAACAGGGATTAGCTCAGTGGTAGAGTTCTTGATTAGATAGCATGCACAAGGTCCTGAGTTGGATCCCCATTATCACAAAAAAGAAAAAAGTCCTTTAGCAGAAGTGTGATTTGAAAATTTTTGTCCCCAAATTGTAGCTTGTCCATTTGTTCTCAGTAGAGTCTTTAAAAAAAAAAAAAAAAAAAAAAAAAAACCAGAAACAAAGTCCTGTTTGTAAGCTTTTATAGATTGTTTTGATGTTGTATCTTGGAAGTCCTTATGTAACCCAGGCTCACAAAATTTTCATCTGTTTTCTCTGTAAGTTTTACAGTTTTAGGTTTTACCTTGTTTTGTTGCTATTGTTGTTAGTGAGGATTGAACACAGGGGTGCTTAACCACTGAGCCACATCCCCACTGAGTCTGGGTCTCACTGAGTTGCTTAGGGACTCACCACATTTCTGTTTCAGCCTCCCAAACTGCTGGGATTACAGGCGTGTGCCACCTTACTTGGCTAGATTTTACATTTTGTTTGTGATGCATTTGAGTTTTGTTTAGTGTAGGCATTCAGAATCAACTCTTTATATTACATATGCTGAATTGCTCCTTTAATGTTGTGAAATATCAACTAAGTTTTCTTTGTATTTGTCAAAAAACAGGTAGTTTTATATATAGATACTATTCTGTTCCATTGATCAATTTGTCTTATTTTTACAGTTGGGCCACAATACAGTCTTTCCTGCTTTGAGTCTTGAAATCAGGTTCAAATTTTCTTCTTTTCATTTAACTAGCTTCTGTCCATTTCGTCATGGCTTTTATAATTGGTTTGACAAATTCTGCCTTCCTAAAAAAATTACTCTGAGGTTTTGTTGGGGATTGCTTTGAGTCTTACAGATCTATCTGGTAAGAATTGACAGCTTAATTTCAGGTCTTATGACCTATTAACAAAGTGGTAGACATCCATTTATCTAGGCCTTCTTTAATGTTTTATGGTTGGTTGGTTTGTTTTTTGTACCGGGATTGAACTCAGTCACTTGACCACTGAGCCACATCCCAGCCCTTTTTTGTATTTTATTTAGAGATAGGGTCTCACTGAGTTGCCTAGCACCTCTATTTGGCAGAGGCTGACTTTGAACTTGTGGTCCTCCTGCCTCAGCCTCCCGAGCTGCTGGGATTACAGCCATACCTAGCTGTTTCATGGTTTTAATTGTCCAGATTTTTTACCCTTTCTTTGTATATATCCCAAAGTATTTTTATTTCCATTATAAATGGTACTGTGCCTAGGTTCAGTTTTATTGTTTGTTGCTGCTATATACAAATACCTGTGATTTTTGTGTATTCATCTTGTGTGCAGTCTTGCTAAACTTCCTTCAGTACCTTTCCCCAGATTTTCTTCACATTTTCTACATACATGATCATGTTATCAGCAAATTCACTTTTACTTCATCTTTTCTAGTCTGAATTCTTTTTCTTGACTACTTCTACTGGCTAGAACTTGTAGTTCAGAGTTGACCAGATGTGATAAGAGTGGCTGTCCTTCCCTTATTCCCTTATTCTTTGAGAGGACATAGCAGTTATGTATTCAGTCTTTAACTGAGTGAGCTCCCTTCTATTTCCACTTCACTAAGAATTTTTATCAGGAATGGGCATTGGCTTTTGTAGGATGATTTTTATGTATTTGTTGATAATATGGTATTTCTACTTCAGTTTAATATGGTGATTGCAATAATTGGTTTTTGAATGTTGAACCAACTTTGCATTTCTGAGATAGAGATGTAAAATTAAATTTTTTTTTAAAGATCATACGTATTACCTGTTTAGTTCCATTTCTGGTACTGACACCATTCCCATGCTGTCAGTTCTTTTGTAGACCCAGGTTTTAGTCCAGTGTTGTTTTCCTTCTATATGAAGGACTTCTAACATTTCTGTAGCACAGGTCTGCTAGTTACATCTGACAAAGTGTTTTGTCTTCATTTTTAAATGATATTTGTGCTACATATAGAATCCTCCAGTTTGTCTATTTTCAGTATTTTAGGCATGTTTCTCCCTTTTTTCTGCTTATATCATTTGTAACCTGGCTTCTGCTATTATGTTTTTCTACATGTAAAGTATCTTTTTCCTTTGTTGGCTTCTAGCTTTTTATCATTTACTTTGAATAGTGTGGCTTTTTTGATTCTTATGCTTGGGCTTTGTTGAATCTTTTAGATCTGGGTTTATAGTTATCAAATATGTAGCATTTTTGGCCATTATTTTTTCAGTCTGAACCCCTCTTTAAGCAATATTAGTTACACATAGTGAGGCTGAATGGAGTTGCTGAAGCTCATGCATACTGTTTTCTGTTTGCTGGTTGAGTTTGTTTTTTTAAGGTTCTTCTGTCTTATTTTGAATAGTTTTATGATGATTTTAAGTTCAGTTTTTTCCTTCAACGATGTCTAAAATGCTGATAAACCTATGTAGTGTATCTTTCATTTCTATAAGTGTTGATGTTTTTATGTTTCATGTTTTTGTATTCCATCTTTAGTTTGTTGGACGTTGAATGCAGTTATAAAATAACCTGGTCCACTAACATCTGCAACAATACTGTTTTAATTTCAATTGTTTGGGTGGTTTTTTTTGTTTTGTTTTGTTTTTCTCCCCCAGTACTGGGATTGAACCCAGGGGCACTCAACCACTGAGCCACATCCCCAGCCCTATTTTGTATTTTATTTAGAAACAGGGTCTCACTGAGTTGCTTAGGGCCTCGCGAAGTTGCTGAAGCTGGCTTTGAACTCGTGATTCTCCTGCCTCAGCCTCCCAAGTGCTGGAATTACAGGCGTGCGCCACCACACCCAGCCACAATTTAGTCTTTTTAAGTGTTGCTTTAATATTGTTAGATAAGATCACAGCAGTTTTTCCTTTACAGTGGTTTTAGCCATTATTGAGGCACCAGGTATTCTACCTAATGCCTAATAAGTCATGATGTTTTTTTTTTTTTCTTTTTTCCCCCTGTGGTGGGATTTGAACCCACGGCTTTGTACATGCTAGGGCAACTACGATATCTCTAAACCCTTTTAATTTCTTTCTGTCTTTCTCTTTCTTTCTTTCTTTCGTTCTTTCTTTCTAATAGTCTTGCTGAGTTGCCTAGGCTGGTCAAGAACTTTTGCTCTTTAGCCTCCCAAGTAGATGGGATTATAAGTGCATGTCACTGTACCCAGCTTCCCAATGTGTTTTTAATCTGATTTATGAGAATAGGCACTATTCCCAGCCCTTTTGAGCTCCAGGTACTGTTTTCAGGTCTTCACCAGTGGTTCATTCCTGGCTTTGGGTAGTTTCCTCACATGCACAGGGAGGGTGATTTTTTTTTTTTTTTTTTTTTTTTCCCCAGATCTGTAGCATTTTCCCTTTGTGTAGTTCCCTTCTTCCCAGTAGTATATCCTAGCTACTTGGTCTCCCAGAATGCTCAGCTCTGTGCTAGGGCATGGGAATTCTCCCTAAATTCAGGTATCTCAGTTCCCAAATATCTGAAATCCCTGTCCTCTTTGCCTAATACAATCTGTTGTTGTATGCATAGGCATGCACACATATGTGCCTGTACATGAGTACAGTTTTTTATTTTAGAAAAGAAGGTAAATCTAGTTCCCATTGAACACAGGGGTGCTTAATCTCTGAGCCACATCCCCTGCCCTTTTTATGTTTTATTTTGAGATAAGGTCTCATTAACTTGCCGAAGCTGGCTTTGAACTTAAAATCCTCCTGCCTCAGCCTCTAAAGCTGCTGGGATTACAGGCATATGCACTAGTCTTGATCATTACTTAGAAAACTCTTAGGTAGCCATGTTACTTTGATTCATTTAAGGCCTCCAAACAAATTAAATTTTTAAATATCTTAAATTATACAAAATGAAGCTGTCTTGATGATGGTACCTTTTCTGAATTATTTGTATTCTTTGATAATTTGTCCTTTTTAAGCAGTCTGCTTTTTTTAACAGTCAGCATTTCTCTGACGTACGTTTCTTGAAGTTTCAAAGTATCTGCCTGTCCTTCCAGAAGCAAGACAACAGAAAGCACATGGGTAAAGTTTAAAATGAAGGTTCCAATGGTTAACTGGCAAGCCATTGTAGTGCAGTTGCCCTTTCTCACTCATCCAGGCCTGTTCTTCATGGCTGCAGATTCTCTGCATTTAGAAGTATATATTCTTTTAGCAGTAGGTGCTGTAAGTTATAGCTTCCCTTTCTCTTGGATTGAATTATCTTTTGATTGCATTTAAACAGCAGTCATGTACTATTTATGATTTACCTGTTTTCCTGGCATAGTAAGTACTGTGAAACAAAGACTTATAAACCTCTGTAGACGTCAGTTTCCTTTCTTCTAGTGCTCTGTGGAGGTCTTTCTTACCTCAGACAGTATACCTATCCACTGTGTATTTGTTTACCTTTTATTTGTGAAAGAATATGTACTGAAGACATATATAGAATGTTTATTTCTAGTGGAAGGAAAGACTTTAGAGTTTTGAACTGTAAAGAGCTATTCTTATTCTAATATGAATCTTAGAATGTATATGTAGGAGCTTTTGTCTTGGCCATATGAACCTTCTTCATTTTCAGGGACAATTGTGTGGTTGGGTTCCACATTTGGAAATTATAATTTATAGAAAAGTTTTTTGTTTTGCTTTTTAAGTTTGTGCTTCTTTTTTATCCTATATATTTAAGGTATATAACATACTGCTTTGATAAACTTAATGAAATGACTACAGAAGCTAGGTATATTGGGCTGGGTGTGGTGGGGCACGCCTGTAATCCCAGCAACTCAGCGAGGCCCTAAGCAACTCAGTGAGACCCTGTCTCTAAACAAAATACAAAATAGGGCTGGGGATGTGGTCCCTGAGTTCAGTCCCCAGTTCCAACAAAAAAGCTAAGTAAATTAACCTGCCCCACCTCCATAGTTACCTTCATTTAGTGAGTGTTAGCAACATCTAAAAGCTCCTCTTAGCAGATTTTCATATACAGTACTCTGCTCTTAGCTGAAATCCTCAGGCTGTTCACTGGATCTCTAGACCTGTTGTCCTACGTAACTGCAAGGCAATACCTTTTGGCCTACTTCTTATTTCTTCTTCCCTCCTCACCCCTTGCAGGCCCCTTTCCTCTATTTCCTTGTATTCGAGCTCCCCCACCCACCACGATTCCACCTTTGAAACTGTCGTGTTTGAGATATGCACCTATGTCTCGCTTATTTCACTTAGCATACTATCCATCAGGTTCATCCATGTTGTTGCAAGTGGCAGCATCTCCTTTATCATCTTTTTTTCTGGGATTGAACCTAGTGCCCTTGCACATGATAGGAAAGCACTCTGCTGCTGAGCTGCATTCCCAGCCCAGTGTCTGCTTTCTTAAGGCTGAAAAATATTTTGTGTATATGTGTACCTGCTCACATATATAATTTCTTTATCCATCATCTGTTGATAAACACTTAGCATTTAGATTGTTTCCCCACTTAGCTATTGTGAATGATGCTACAGTGAATATGGGAACAATATCTTTGAGGTAATAATTCATTTCCTTTAGGTATATACCCAGAAGAGGGAATACAAGATCATATGGTAGTTTTTATTGTTTGTCTTTTGAGGACTCTCCTATACTGTTATTCATAGTAACCATGCTGATTTACATTTCTACCAACAGTGTAGAAGGGTTGCCTTTTCTTCATAAGGACGCCCTTGTCTTCTTTGATAATAGCCATCCTCCCAAGTGTGATTTTGATTTGTTTTTCCTGGTGATTTGTGATGTTGAACACCTCTTCATTTACCTGTTGGCATTATTTTGTTTTCTTCAGAAAAATGTTTACTCAGGTTCTTTGACTGTTTGAAAAACTGGTTGGTGTGGGGTTTCCCATTGTTTTCTTTTGTTGTGTTCTATGAGTCCCATATATTTATATATGTTTTGATTATTAACTAACCCCTTAATATTTTCTCCCAAGCTATGACAAAAGCATTTTAGTTTGATTGAGTCCCGTTTGTTTTTGCTTTTGTTGCCATGGCCTGTATTAAGGTGCTCTTCTATTTTTTCTTCGAAAAGTTGTATGGTTCATGTTTTGCATTTAGATCTTAAATCCATTCTGAGATGAATTTTGTGTATGGTTTTAGAGTTCACTTTCATCCTTTTCCAGCACCGTTTGTTGAGAATTCCTTTCCCCAGTTTCTTGGCCCTGTCAAATTAGTTGGACATATGTTTTGGATTTATTTCTGGGCTATTTTGGTTTATGGTTTCATTGTGTATCTGTGCCAGAACCATACTGTTTGATTACAACAGCTTTGTAATTTAATTTGAAATCAGAGTATGATGCCTTGAGCTTTTTCTTTCCTTTTCTTTCTTAAAACGACTTTGAGCCAGGTACATATATACATACCTGTAGTCCCTGGCTACTTGGGAGCCTGAGGCAGAAGGATTACTAGAGCCCAGGAGTTAACAGCTGGGCAATTTTGTGAGAGTCAGCCTTTTAAAAACAAAGAGAGAGATTTTGGCTATTTGGCATCTTCTGTGATTCTATGCGTATTTTAGAATTTTTTTTCTATTTCTGTTAAAATACAGTTAGAATTTTAATAGGAATTACATTGAATCTGTAAGTCACTTTGAATATTATGGACATTACAACAGTGCTCTTCCAGTCTGTGAGCATGGGGTATCTCTATTTTTGTCTTTTATTGGTGTTTCATAGTTTTCAGTTTATCGATCTTTTGTGTCCTTCTTCAATTTATTCCTAAATAGTTTATTCTTTTTGATGCTATAGTAAGTATATTGTCTTGATTTCTTTTCATAAAGGTCATTTTTTGGTATAAAGAAATGTACCTGATTTTTGTGTCCTGCTTCTTCACCAAATTCATTTATTCATTTTTTTGTGAAGTCTTCAGAGTTTTCTACAAAAAAGATTATGTCATCTGCAAATGGATAATTTTACTTCTTCCTCTCTGATTTGGGTGACATTTCTTTTTCTTTTCTGGTATATTTTAAATCTCCAGGTGATATTATGTAGCTAGTATTTCAATACTCTCTCAAATAGAAGTGGTGAGAATGGACATCCTGTTCTTGCCCCAGACCTTAAAAAGCAAACTTTGAATTCATTCCTTCCTTCCTTCCTTCCTTCCTTCCTACTTCCTTCCTTCCTTCTCTCTCTCTCTCTCTCTCTCTCTCTTTCTTTCGTTCTTTCTTTTTCATTGATTCCAATGTTAGCTGTAGACTTTACATAGATGACCTTTATTGTTGAGGAAACTTTTCTTCCATCCTGTTCCTCTTTTGTTGAGGATTTGTATTATGAAAGTGTCCCTAACTTCATCAAATGTTTCTGCATTTATTGAGATGATGACATGTTTTTATCTTTATGTTAATGTGGTATATAACATTAATTGGTTTACATTTGTTCAACCAACTTTGAATCCCTGAGATAAATTGTATTGGATCATGGCATGTAGTTTTGGTGTGTTGAATTCAGATTGCTGTTATTTTATTGAGGATTTTCATATCTCTGTTCATCAGAGATACTGACCTGTAGCTTTCTTATTGTGTCTGTCTGGCTTTGGTATCAACATTGTGCTGTTCTCAGAAGATTAGTTTGAAAGTATACCCTATACTTTAAGAGTTTAAGAAGGATTCGTCTTAATTGGTTTTGCTTTTTATTAGGGCAATTAGAATTCACTTTATGATTCCTTTCACACTCTGTGTTACATGTGTATGTATGTACATACACCTTTTCTTCATTCAAATGTAGAGATACTTTCTTTGTTGCCTCTCAATTTTTTAACTACTACGTCCTTCTTAAGCCAAACGTTGGTAGATTTGTTTCTTAAAGCCTTGCTATGAAATAGTTGCCTGTGTTCTAGTAAAAGTCATAACTGTACTCTAAACAAAGAAAATTAAGTAAACAATGAGGTACATTCTTGAGGCCCACAGAGTGTTAAGCTGAAGGTGATAATTTGAGATGATCAGTTAGTAATGAAGCCGTAGGAGTAGATGAGATTCCGTACAGAGAAGAGCCTAGATGAGGAGAACATTGGAAGGCAAAGTAGAGAGCCTAAGCCAGGCCTGACTTGAGGGGCGGGGGGTCGTGCATGGATGCTTAAACTACGTAGCGTCTTCTGAGGAACTTTTCAAAAATAACAATTGATGCTCATTCTCCTCCTCCCATATTCGTATATTTTAAATTTTAATGTGTAGTGAAGATTGTGAATTGCTGTTTAGAGCATTTCTTTTTACAGTATGTTTTGAACTTTTGCCTTGGCATTAATCTGGAGGATTTAAACCATGGGGCTGGGCCCTATTCTCAAACTTTGATTTAGTAGGTTTGAGTGGGACCAGAGAATTTCATTTCTAAGAAGTTTCCAGAAGATGCTGAGAACCACTTTAATAATAGGTGAAAGAAAGGATGGGTGTAGGTGCAAGAAGGCTCGTAGATTCACTTCCAGGAAGTTTAAGGAGTTCTTTTCTTATCACATCTTTTTCATAGAGATGGAGGAAGACTATGCCAAAAGTGCTGCTTGAGTAGGTGTTACAAGAGGGTCAGGACTTGAAGGTTCTTCAATGGTAACCATCAAAGGGGGACCAAAGCACAGACACTTTCTCTTGATATATCAATTCCCTTTTTTCTCCTCATAGATCTCTTTGAATCTTAATTTTGCCATATAGAGTGAATACTTACTATCCCTCTTTTGTCACCATATGTGATTATTCCATGTCACTGTCCATGTTGTTGGTAAAAATTTGGCAGTAGGATAGATTCTGGAAGTATACCTATCTTCCTTGACATCATTATTACTAGCACTCTTAAGATACAGTTAATTGTATTTTTTTTTTCCTTGGCGGGGCAGTACTGGGGATTGAACAACTGCATATAATTTTATACATGACAGTAAATTGTGTATTAGTGTAGATCTTTTGATTGCTAATGAGTCCTTTCCATTCTGTCTCATGGGAGGTCATTTATTATAAATGTATATGTGGAAACCTACACTGTATTTCACTCTTGTGCTTCTATTCTCAATCTTTTTAGCTCTGCCCTGTTTTTGCCTTCTGCCCTAACACATTCAGAAAAATCCCTTAGATTGATGTGTGTTCCTACCCCTTTAAATTTGAAGGGAAGTAGTATGGAAGAGAATCTGTGTCTTTTTCTCCTATGTATTAATAGAATAGCTTCAGGTCAAGATTCGTCCTGCACATTTAGGGAAATGATAATGTCTTCCTATTCTGTTTGAGCCCCCTACATCTAGGACAGTGATGCCAATCATTTCAAGGCTGTTAGATTGAATAATGCATCAATTAATAGTCTTCATAGATTGATT
Source organism: Glaucomys volans (assembly GCA_020662805.1). Taxonomy (NCBI): domain Eukaryota; kingdom Metazoa; phylum Chordata; class Mammalia; order Rodentia; family Sciuridae; genus Glaucomys; species Glaucomys volans. Next base: position 716,887 of record JAJEJO010000717.1, on the reverse strand, counting down.
GTATTTGAACTGTTCATCTCAGCATGAATTATAACCATCATTCTCTGTGATGCTGTGAAGCTGTTATAAACCATAAATAATGTATTTGCCAAGTGCATGGTAGTTTATTGTGATTTATTTGTCACATTGACTATTCATCGGTGTGAAAATTGGTTACTGAAAATTAATATTTTCATTTCTCAATTTTTAAAATAATTAGTAACTTTTGAATTTGTTGAAGTTTTTAGTCAACTAATCTAATATTTTCCTCATTTTTCATTCTTATGTCCATTTTAAAGACTGATTTTAAAGGGTGTGCCGGAGGTTTTGGACTCGATGAGTTTCCACCGAAATGTCGGAGAAGTCAGGCCAGAGCACAAAAGCAAAGGATGGGAAAAAGTATGCAACGCTCAGTTTATTTAATACTTACAAGGGAAAATCACTGGAAACCCAGAAAACTACAGGTGAGTAAAATCAAGGAGCATTTGTTCTTTATGGTTTTATTTTGTTACTATAGTTGACATACCAGAACTGCTGCTATTAGAAGCTGGGACTAGTCCAGTTGATGCAGCCTTCTTTACATTGGCCTGTGCACACATTTTTAGGGGACATGAATTAAATAACTGGCAGTTGACAGTATGTACTTTTATAGAACCCGTTAAAATAATTTTTCTTCTTTGTTCTCAGCAGAAAATATGTGGAGCAATTTGATTTCAAAGGGAATTTGCAGTCCATGGAATTAATAGGCATAGAGCTGTATATCGGATAATACATTTATTAAGTATTAGAGAAAGTCTTGTTTTTCTTGTTTCTTTTTTTTCAGGGGGCGGGGGTACTAGGGATTGAACCCAGGGGCACTTCACCACTGAGCCACATCCCCAGCCCTCTTTTGTATTTTATTTAGAGACATGGTCTCACTGAGTTGCTTAGGACCTCGCTGAGTTGCTGAGGCTGGCTTTGAACTCATGATCCTCCTGCCTCAGCCTCCCAGGTGCTAGGATTACAGGCATGCACCACCGCACCCGGCTCTTGTTTCATTTTTTATTCCCTGAGCCCAGTGTGTACAGTGAAAATTGTGCCATTTGTAGTATATTAGCAGTATTATTGGACATATAATCAACATATTTTGTAATATTCTTATTTTTTTAGTTTGAAGTAGAATTTTCTAAAAAAAATTCCAAGTCTAGCATTATCATCGGGTTTTTTGTTCTGTTTTCTTTTGTTTTTCATAGCACATTGGGTTGCATTGTTAGAATCGTGGTTTTGAATTTGTGTGTGTGTGTGTGTGTTTTGTTTGAGATGGAATCTCACTAATGCCAGGCCGGCCTCAAACTCCTGGGCTTAAGTGATCTTCCTATTTCGGCCTCCTAAGTAGCTGGTATTTCAGGGATGTTCACTACTCAGCTGCACTGTTGGGAACTTTCTGTTGAATGATTTGATTGTTTAATATTTCTACATTAAATTATGTTGCAAGTAATAAATGGAATCATTCAGAGATTGCATTAGTTCTTTTTTTTTTGTATCATTTGAAAAAGTAGGTGATAAAATAAATGTTCTAAGAAAATTGATGTTATTGATCTTTTAGTTGCAGCTCGACATGGGTTACAAAGTCTTGGAAAAGTTGGTATTTCACGGCGCATGCCCCCACCTGCTAACCTTCCAAGTCTCAAAGCAGAAAACAAAGGCAATGATCCTAATGTGAATATTGTGCCTAAAGATGGAACAGGATGGGCATCAAAACAAGAACAGCATGAAGAAGAAAAGTGAGTCTATGTCTGTTAAGGAATGAAACACTTCCTCTTTCTTTGTAGAGAAATTACATTTGAGTACCTGCTGTGTGCGTTTCTGTATTGCATATTTCGTGCCTTTTTGATGTTTTTGATTGATGTTCCTTATGAGTGAGGCTAGTGGTAGTATTTGTATTTATCAAGATAGAGGAGATGCCAAAATTGCTAATCACAACTTTGTCGTAGCCTGTGTCACGCTTCCTCTTCTCCCTCCCTTAACCAAATCAGTCAGTCTTCCTAATAAGAATTGGTATGACCTGGATTCTAGGATGCTAAAGATTTCTATCTGCTTAGTTTCTCAGAGATTGAAACTTTGCCTGGTGTATCATTGACTCTCAGTATTGGATGAACAAAGAATTAGCAAGACAGCTGGGATCGAAATTAGGAGTGTCTTTCTTAATCATTATTCATTCAACAAATAGTCTTCTATGTGTCAAAGATCATTCCTGGCTTTCAGTTACTTGACCAAGCCAAATAGTAGTAATTTTGAAACTAGGATGAGTTCTGGGGTACTCAGTGAGATTCTTTGCCTATATCTATTGTCAAATTTTTATATTCCTATGGGTGGAGCTTTATATAGTAAATTAGAAGCTTGAGTGAACTTCTGATCTGTGATTATTAGTTGTAATAGAATTATTTTGTACTAACAAGTCACTTACAGGTCTAGTTGTACCAGAAATGTATTGTTATTTAATTAATCCTCTTAACACTTTTTCATTTTTTAAGCATTACCACCTTACAAGGATTGAATAATAAAACTGTATACCTGTCCCCTTTTTTGGGTACTGGGGATTGATCTCAGGGGCACTGAACCACTGAGCCACATCCCCAGGCCTATTTAGTATTTTATTTAGAGATAGGATCTCACTGAGTTGGTTAGTGCCTCACTTTTGCTGAGTCTGGCTTTAAACTCACAATCCTTGTCTCAACCTCCTAAGCCGCTGGGATTACAGCATGTGCCGTTGTTCCCTACTATATACCCTTTTAAAACACCTTTTACTCATGGAAATGGATCAAATAGGTTGCTGTTACCTGTTTGAAACTGCAGTATTAAGTGCAATGATGAACCTGTTGACTGCCAGATGGACAGCTTCCCAGCCTTAGCTCCCTACTTATTATACCTGTCCAGACTGTATGTATGCATATACTTAAATTTATAAATGTTCACTTTGGGACTGGGTTGTGGCTCAGTGGTAGAGTGCTTGCCTCACATGCATGAGGCACTGGGTTTCATTCTCAGCTCTGCATATAAACAAACAAACAAACAAATAAATAAATAAATAAAGGTCCATCAACACCTTAAAAAATATTAAAAAATAAGTGTTCACTTCGTAAACATTGTTTTGGTAGCTGAACTCAATTTTGCTGGAGGGGGATGGTGTTGGAGATTTAACCCAGGGCACTTTACCACTAAGCTATCCCCAGACCATTTATTTATTTATTTATTTATTTATTTATTTATTTATTTATTTATTTAGGAACCAGGGATTGAACTCAGGGATACTCGGCCACTGAGCCACATCCCCAGCCCTATTTTGTATTTTATTTAGAGACAGGGTCTCACTGAGTTGCTAAGGGCCTCGCTAAGTTGCTGAGGCTGGCTTTGAACTCTCGATCCTCCTGACTCAGCCTCCCAAGTCGCTTGGATTACAGGCGTGCGCCACCACGCCCAGCAGACCTTTTACTTTTTGAGATAGGGTCTCGTTAAGTTGCTGAGGCTTTAAGTCCTCTTACCTCAGCCTCCCAGTGCTGGGATGATGGATGTATGCCTCTTTGCCCAGCTAATATGGGATTTTTTTTATTGTTGTTTTGTTTTTAAATACAAAGCAAGCAATGCTGTCTCGTTGTGTTATTCAAAGGTAGAAATGAATGGGTACAAAAATAGCCTAATTCATTTAAAAGGATGTTATAGAGGAAAAACATGGGAGATGCTTCTGTAAGTATGTATGTAACCAAATTAATTTCTATACAGATTTATCTTACATGTAATAGTGATTTCATTTAAATATGCAATATCTGAAATAATGGATTCATATTTTTTTAAAGAGCACCAGAAGTGTCACCAGCACAACCAAAACCTGGGGTTGCAGCTCCCCCAGAAGTAGCCCCTGCTCCCAAATCATGGGCCAGTAACAAGCAAGGTGGGCAAGGAGATGGTAAGTGGACATTAGCTGGGAAATCTGGTTAGGTTTGATAGTTACTGAGCAGCCATGCAGGAGATAAGGGGCAGTCTGGTTTGGGAGGGGTGGGAAGCTTTGTCACAGAATACATTTAGGGCTGGGGATATAGCTCAGTGGGTAGAGTGCTTGCCTTACAAGCACAAGGCCCTGGGTTTAATCCCCAGCACCGCAAAAAAAAAGAAAGAAAAGAAAGAAAAAGAATACATTTAGATCCGTAGAGAGGATCTTTTACAAATTTCTTGGGCTAAACTTCAATGTCAAGAGCCATGATCTAATGATAGTAGTTTAAAAGGGAGTCTTTACACTATCCATTGCTTCATTTTTTTTTTTTATCTTTACCTCTACATGTCCAAAGCTTGTACCATCAACTTTGACAAATAAATGTACCCCAAGATTGTATAGACTGTTAGAAACCATATTCATTTCCATCCCTCCCCACTAAATTCTCCATTTCAGTCATACCGTTGTGATTTTCTGCATAGAGAAGAGCTAGAGGGTAGCCATAAAGCACAATTGTTGTGGTTTTCCCCTGTCCCTAAGGAGTCATGAAATTCCCAGCAGAATCTAATTTTTCCACTTGCACTGTAGAACTAATAAAATTAACTCTTAATTTATAGAAGCATAAATAGACAAGTAGATAGGTAGATGGGTGAATAGTGAGGTACAGTTGATTTTTTAGCAGTAAATTAAATAAAGGCAGTAAAGTAAATGAAGATATGTTAGCCTTTGGTATTTGGCAGTGCTTATTTATAAAAGTTTATTTTAGTATTACAGTTTAAACTAGTTCTTAAAAGTTTTTAACAAAGGAATTTGACTTGTTTTGGAGTATAAGGACTCAAGATGAAAGAGAAACAGAAGGGAAACTTTTCCTCACTTGTTCCTCATCTTAAATGAATCTTCTGGGACATCTGGCAGGTTCCTTTCTTAGATTATCTCCTCGTGGCTGTTCATTAACTTTTCAAAGGATTCAAGAGAAATTTTAGATTTTATGAACATGAACAGTTACTGAAATCCTGAGTAATTTATCAGAAAGATACAAAAAAGAACCCTGTCCTGGGAGAGTTGTTTGAATTATCTTAATTGTAAAAGTTACCTTTTTTTTTTTTTTTTTTTTTTTTTAATCCATAGGAATCCAGGTGAATAGTCAATTTCAACAGGAATTTCCCAGCCTGCAGGCAGCTGGGGATCAGGAAAAAAAGGAAAAAGAAGCAAATGATGACAACTATGGACCTGGACCCAGTTTACGCCCACCAAGTAAGAGAATTTCTGTTTAAACTACAGAATGAGATCATAACTGCATAGTGTTCTTAAACATTTATGGCTCGCCTAGTTTGAAAAGAGCCTAGTGCTGCATTCATTTCCTCTTCAAACATGACTTTTGTACCAACTGCATTATTGTAACTTGACAACATGTTAGAAATGTGTAATCAAAATCTCCACTTTGCCAAGATGCCCTGATGACTACTTCTTACACTAATATTTGGTGTTTTTTATAGTAAAAGTTTTTGAGCAATCCCTGGTATACAGTTGTTTATTTGTGAATTATATCCATTTATTACTGCCTTTAATATTCAGTGATTCCTTGCTTTCTGAACTCAAACTGGGGAAACAAATCATTTTGGTAGTGAGGGACACTGAGAAAATTTTAATTATCTTATTATGTTAGCTTTGTGTTGTCATTACCAAATTCTGAAAAGACCATATACACATGAGGAAGTTTCTCTATGACAGTAATGTTTATAGATCTATTTTTTTATTATACCCCTCTTACATTTACTTTTCTTCTCTTTTTTTTTTTTTTTTTTTTTGCCAATTCTGAAAAAGAAATCATCTTTTATTTTTTAAATTTTTATAATGTGGCCAACAAGTTCAAATTAGGAGCTCCACTGTTTTCTTATTCGGTTAAATTTTCATCTGATACCTTTTGCTGAGTTAAAAATTTGACAAGGTAAATCAACACACCAAACCGGACGTATGATTTCCTACAGTAACTGAGTGTCAGGAATCCAAAATAGTTGGGAGGTATAGCCAAGGTTGTAGTGAGCTAAGCTATCAGCTGACACAATTTGGGGGCTGCTCACTTCATGGTTTCCCCAAAATAAGCAAGGAGAAAGACACATATGTCCCCTATCTGAAAAAAGAAGCCCACAGTCATCTTAGCCCACCCAATCTTGAAAGTATATGCTGTCCCTTCTGCCATAATCTACTTGTTGCATAGACCAGCCTGGAAACTACATGATGTGACTTCACAGAGACCATGTAGGCCATCTTGAAGCCAGGCCACCACACAGGGTCTCCTGACAAAGCAATGTAAGGATTTTATTTGGTTAATTCATTTAGTTTTCTAGATAATCTCACTAAATCTGTTCACCAGGGTGAATGTCACTAGCAGTGACTGACTGAAAACAAATGATAGCATCACTGTCCACCTTTCCTGAAGAAAACTCTCAGCCTAATCCTGAAACATGTCCATTGGCATAGGCACCAAGTGAGAGCAGTTATTTTAATATCTTTGTCAAATATTGGTCAGTCCTTATAGAAAATTCTAATGTCCACCACACACACATATACACAGAACCTCATTCCTACATTGGTTTCTGAGGACAACCTCTGGGAACATCTGCTTTGGAAGCCACTGCTATAGAATACCTAAACACCTTGGAAGCATTGGTAGGGTCCATATTAAACCTTCCCTGTTCCTTTACTGTACTTACTTGCTTACATTTTCTTGAAATATGCCTGGGTTGGTTTCATTGTTCCATTTCCAGTTTTCTTTTTTGTTGTTGTTGTTTGTTTGTTTTTTCCTTACCCCTTTATTTCTGTTCATACCAGATGTTGCTTGTTGGAGAGATGGTGGAAAGTCTGCTGGCTCACCCTCTTCATCTGATCAGGATGAGAAACTCCTTGCCCAGGATGAAGGCACAGCTGTGACATCAGAACAAAATGACATCCTCAAAGTGGTGGAAAAGAGGATAGCTTGTGGCCCTCCACAGGCTAAGCTGAATGGACAACAGCCTGCCGTTGCTTCCCAGTGCAGAGCTATGATGCCTCCTTATGTGAGTTTTGCTAAATAAGCAAGCACCCAAGTAACGGTTTTCTGATCCAGGATCCAGAGAGAATTGGAATGAGGAGAAGAGTTAAATCTTTGTTTTCATTAACATCTGACAAAGCATTAGCATTTTCTTCCATTATAACTGTAGGAAAAAGATCATAAGAATATCAGCTGTGTTTATCATTTATAGGGATCACAGATCTATTCTTATCACATTATAGTCACCATGACTTAAAAATAGTTATTAGACCAATGGGAAGACCTCTTGTTATTTAATAATAAGCACATACATACCATATCTTAAATTTCTTTTTAAAATAGAATTTTATTATATAAAATTTATATTTAAAATATAATAGAATTTTAGTATAATTGTTCTTTGTACTACTATGTATTTTACATTACTTTTCTGAGATGTGATCCATTGGATTTAGCAAACTGTCCAAGGTACAAAAAAGGTTAAGAATACCTAAATTAGCTGGGAAGGGTGACACATTCCTGCAATCCTAGAAACTCAGAGGGCAGAGGAAGGAGGATCACAAATTCAGAGCCAGCCAGGCAAGACCCTGTCTCAAAAAATAAAATGGGCTAGGGATGTAACTCACTGGTAGATCTCATCTGGGTTCAGTCCCCAGTGTCAAAAAATGTAGAGACTTGGAGGAGGGGTGGGAATGCACAGTGACAATTATTATTATATCTTAAAAGAAAACTAATTACTTATGATTCTGAAATGTCATGTCATTGTCCCAGTTTCTCTGACTATAGTTGTGATCCACACAACATCCTTTCCTTAAGAATGGTTCATATTTCTCTTAATCTTATTATCTATGGATACCTCTCTCTGGTTTTCAAAGCTTACTTGTTTAAATTGTTATCCTTGGGAGTTTCTGAGCATCTAGATTTTGCTGATTCTACCTATATGTGTACATTTCATAAGTACTTCTGACTCCTGTGTTTCCTATAGACTAATAATTAGCTTTGGTGCCCCCATTCTTGTTTGCTTTTGGTCAGCCATGAAGTTCTACAGTAAGTTACATCTTTCTAGGTAGCTACATTTACATTTTCCAGAAGCTGCTTTACTCATAAAAGAAAAATTCAGTACTAAATTTATAGTTTAACTTCTGAGTATTCATCATATTTTCTATTCCTTATTTATGTCATTTTTTAACCATCCTCAAGTAGCAGAGAGAGTAGCAGAGAGAAATAAATTCAATTACTTGTTAAGTGTTTTCTTCAGTCTGGGGATATAGCCCAGTGATAGAGCACAAGCTTTTTATGTACAAGGTCCTAGTTCTGTCCCTAGCTCTAAAAAATAAGTTTAGGAGTATGACAAGAATCCTATACTGACCTGTCCTTGAAAAATGATTTGTACCCAATTATTGATCAATAATGTTCTGACTACACTACCAAAGAGTTCTGAACTTCAGGTATGGCTATAGTCTGCAACAGAGAAGGAAAGGGGTCGCCAAGTGTTCCTCATTCCCATTCAGTGATTTTGAATAGTGTTCCATTAAATATCAAAAATGAAACATTTAAAACCCACTACTATTAATTGAGTATTTAAAGAGTACCACATTAATTTTGCAGCAGATTCCTAAATTTTGCACATTTCAGGCCACATGAAGTTAATCTTTGATTAGAAGGAGGATTTAATGTAACTTTACCTGTGAATATTTGTACTTACAAAAATCTTTAGTGATGGAACCAGAAATTCTCCAGAGTATTCCCCAAACAGAAAGCTTCCCCGATTGAGTTTCTGCTGCTTTTTAATTAATTTTGCTCCTTTCCTATCTAGGAGAAATTTCTTCTTTAAGTAACAATCAAATTAACATAGCCTTTCTTCAAGTACAAGGTAGTTTCCTCATCTAACAATTTTTTTTTTTTAATGAATCTTCTGTTAGGATATAAATTAAGTGTTTAAGGAAATACAATTTCATATTTACCTAATTTGACCTGAATATAAGCAAATAGTAAATGACCAAGCACTCCTTGACACTTGTTCCCTTCTAAATGATGGCTGAATCTCTTGGTATTAATGCCTTTATGATCTGTCTTTTGTCTTCTAAGCTTAGCTTCTCAATCTAGTTCCCAAAGAGTGCATCCTCTAGACCTGTTTGGGCCTTGATTTGTAATTGTCACCTGTGCAGTAACTTGATTTAGAATCCATTTTCTGTTTCTTATCTATAAAAAAAATTGCCAAGTATTTCCCTATCGCCCTCAATTTCTTGGAATATTGATCACTCCTGACTTTAATCTGAATTGAGTTCCTCCTCTTCAGTGATTTCTGCTTTTGAATGAAGGCTCACATTGTTTCCCATTCAGGATTCTCACTTGGATAAATTACAGTTTTCTGGAGTACATGTGTTATAAACGTCATCTTTTTAAATTTTTCATGTCATTGCACAATCATTTTTTCTGTAGTTCTATTAATAGGATACTGAAGTTACTCTGAAAGTACCATAGTTACTGTCATTGTGAAGCCTTGGTAGAGGCAATAGTTTACCAATGGCTTGTTTCTGAGGGCAAATGATGCTGTATATCAGAGATAAATTGAATTATTAATTATACTGTTTATTTTAATCATTCTGTTAAGTTAATCTTTTAGGTCTAATCTGAGTGATTTTTTCTTTTTAAAATAAGATTGCTAAATATAGTGGTTTTGTTTTTTTCTCAGATGTTTCAGCAGTATCCAAGGATGGCATATCCTCCTCTTCATGGACCCATGAGGTTCCCCCCTTCTTTATCTGAAACAAACAAGTAAGGCTGTTAAACAAAGTCTACAAAGAATATATATGCTCATGAAGTTTTTTTGAATTTTGGAACGATTGTGATGATTAATTTTTTTTCTTTTTCTGTTCCCAAAGTACAAAGTGCCACTAAAACACAATTGACTTGCTCTTATAAGGTGAAACAATAGCACTTTATTCTTTAAAAATTTAATTGAGCCGAGTGTGGCAGTGCATGCTTGTAATCCCACAACTCGGGGAAGCTGAGGAGATTTGCAAGTTCAAAGCTAACCTTAGTAAGGCCCTGTCTCAAAATAAAAAAGGCTGGGGATGTGGTTTTGTGGTTAAGAGCCCCTGGGTTCAAAATCCAGTGCAAGCCCCCCAATCGCCATTTAATTGATATAAAATTCTGGTAATAGGAAATCATGGCCCTAAAGTTGATGATACTTGTTTCTCCCCTTTTTATGATGTTATTCACTCCCTATTTGTTTCCTTTTTGCTGATTGAGACTTGAACATCCTTTTTGAATGATGGCTTTTCTATAAGTTATGTATTTTGAAATTTGTTATAATCATGTTTTAGCATATTTGTTTATTTTAAATATTTAAGAATTTTTAAGTACCATTTTACGATAGATTGAAGCAGACATTACCCTATACATTATAAAATGAATTTTTTAAAAGTTAATAAAATTATTGTAGTCAAAAAAGAACCATTTTAGCTATTATGTAAGAATTATGTGTTCAAAAATTCTTATGTTGATGTATCAGTATTAATTTCTTCATACTCATATCATTGCCAAACATTTTGTATGTCTTCATGTTGAAAACATTCATGTTGAATTGAAATGACCTAATTGCAGACTTTTCACATTCTGCCAATTTAGTATCATTACTAAATCATTAAAATTTTTCATCTTTTCCTTTTGTGATCTCCTTTTCAATAGAGGCCTTCGGGGTAGAGGTCCTCCTCCTTCGTGGGCCTCTGAGCCCGAGCGCCCATCCATTCTCAGTGCATCTGAACTAAAGGAGCTTGATAAATTTGATAACCTGGATGCTGAAGCTGATGAAGGTTGGGCAGGTAAGAGGCACAATTGCTTGAGCACTTTTGATTTTTAGATGCTTTTAAAGCAGTCTTTCTGAGTTTTCCTTAATCTCAACAGGTGCTCAAATGGAAGTAGATTATACAGAACAGTTGAATTTCAGTGATGATGATGAGCAAGGAAGTAGTAGTCCTAAAGACAATAGTAGGTAAGTTGTTGGGATATCTTTTACTAATAATAATATGAATTTGTTGAAAGAACATCAGCTATTTCTGAGTAGAAGTTTCATTCACAGACATTTGTTCCTTGTTTTTAGAATTTTTTATTGTCCTTCAAGGAGTTTTTAGAATTTCTTTATTCTCCTTCGAATCACTGAATTCGAGTGGTTAATGAGCCAGATTAATACAGTGTAACTAATCAAGGAGTTAAGGTTTGATATTTCTCAAGGAATAACATTTAAAAGAAAGAGATATTTAGATGCTCAACATCTAATTGGAATTATTTTGACAGTCAGTAAGTAAGTACCATCTTAAATGTTGCTTGCTTGATCCACTCCATATTTTAAAGGAGGGCTGGGGATATGGCTCAGTTGGTAGAGTACTTGCCTCACGAGCACAAGGCCCTGAGATCAATTCCCAGCATGACCAAAAAAACCAAAAAAAATTGGAGAAGATTCTTTTGTTTACTGAAGCAGCTTCACGTCCTTGAGTTTTTTTAAACTTGGCAAGCCTGAGGAACATGGGAATAGGAGCTTTTTGTATCTTTCTTCTAAAATACAGGGAGGGGCATCAGAGTCCAGAATATATGAGTAATAAATAATAAAGCTTTTAACATGCACAGACATTTGTTTGCAAATTTTGGTATAGTTTCTCAGCCATAGCATTGTGATACACTATAGTTTCATTGTCATTTATGAGATGCCCGTGATTTCTATATTGACGATACTGTAGCTTGATTTATCTTTCTCATTAAACCAGTTAATTAGAATACAGTTATATAGTATTTCCAGTATTACTTAGTTGAGTTCAGGTAAGCTTTTTAGGGTAGAGGAGATTGAAAAAGGGTCCAGATTTGCAACAACTGTATTGTACTTCATTGTGGTAATCTAGACAATCCATTCCCCAGCCCATATAGTCTATATTTATTGAACGAATGAATTAGCATAACTGTATCACAAACCAGTCTCCTTCCTTGGTGTGTTCCTCCCCTGAAACTGTACAGGAATCATTTTTTAACATATTGAAAATATATCTACTTATGATACAATCTTTTTTATTTCCTGTGCATTCTGACTCTTCAGTGAGGATCAAGGTTCAAAAGCCTCTGAAAGCACTGAAAACCGAAAAGAAGCAGATGAAGTTTGCAACACTAAGTCGTCTTCTCAGACACCTGCTCAGCCACCAGTAGCAAAAGGTTCCTATGGGAAAGGGCCTCCATTTAATCAGGTTTGTTGGGCTCCTCCAGTCCATGCCAATACTGATACTTGGATGAATTAATCTTACAGAGGTGGAAGGGGACTTAGAAATAAGGGAACTATGTTTTTTAAATTACCCCTGAACCCCTATCATAGTTTTACTCCATATTAACAGGGATTATCCTATAGTAGCTAAAATCATCATACAAAAATTTTGCCCATTTTTTTCCCTTGTGGGTCGTATCAAAGTGGAGGGATAATGCTGTTCTTCCAAAGTAAGAGCAGCATTTTTGAAGTGTTTTATCATTTATTGAAAACTATAAATCTTAACCCTTATGTATGAAATACAGCACATCTTTGTAGGGAATCACACATAGTATGGAGCTAAGAAATCTGAGTCATTTTGAAGAATATTGTGAAGGAAGAGAGGTATATGGGCAACAGGTATACTTGCTCTCACTTCTGAGTTGGTAAAGAGTAGCTTGAGCTGCATTATACCCTGGAGAGCAGATGGACCTTCAGAGCAGCCACTTAACTCTTACTTAGGAATCTTAATATGGTTGACATATTTGTTGCATTCATACAAAACAGAAGAACATCTTCCTTCAGGAAACTTGAAAGAGATGGCTAATAGCTCTTTTTGAAAAGAAAAAAGAAAGCTAAATGTGTATGAACCACTCATTAGGGCTATGGATGTAGCTCAGTGGTAGAGCTCTTAACCAAGCATACACTAGGCCCTAGGTTCAATCCCCAGGACCTCAAAAAAAGCAACAACAAAGAAACCACTTGTAAAATCTTACATGCAATAAAAGGGAGTTTCAATTTTATTTTAAAGGCATTTTGATAAGCCATCAATGAGTAAATTAATTTCCCTGAAAATGAAGGCTTTTTCAAATAATTTTTTTTCCCACAGTATATAATCTTTTTAATGTGCTGTTGAATTCAGTTCGCTTGAATTTTATTGAGATTTTTTGCATGTGTGTTGACCAGGAATAGTGCTATAATTTTTGTTGTTGTTGTTATTGTAGATGGACACAATACCTTTCTATCATTTTTTATGTGGTGCTGAGGATCAAACCCAGGGCCTCACATGTGCTAGGCAAGCACTCCACCATTGAGCCTTGACTCCAACCCAGTGCTATAATCTTTTTAAATTCTTTTAGATATACAAGATAGTAGAGGTTTTTTGGGGTTTTGTTTGTTTGTTTGTTTGTTTTTTGATAAATTATTCATACATGTAATACAACCCATTCCAGTTAGGATCCTGTTCTTGTGGCTGTACATAATGCGAAGTTATACCAGTCATGTGTTTATATATGAGCAAAGGAAAGTTACGTCCAGTTCATTCTATTGTCTTTCCTGTACCCATCCCACTGTCTTCTCTTCATTTCCCTTTGTCTAGCCCAGTGAACTATTCTTCCCCTCCCTACTCTATTGTTGGGGATTAGCGTCCACATATGAGAGAGAACATTTGGCCTTTGTTTTTTTGGAACTGGCTTATTTCACTTAGCATGATATTCTCTAGCTCCATCCATTTACTAGCAAATGCCATAATTTCATTCTTAAAGAAGAATATATCTGTATATGCCACATTTTCCTTATCCATTCATCTTTTGAAGGGCATCCAGGTTGGTTCCATAGCTTGGCTACTGTGAATTTTCAAATAATTTATTTCATTCATTCATTAGTACTTGGGATTGAACCCAGTGATGCTTTACCACTGAGATACATTCACAGACCTTTTTTTGTTTTTGTTTTGATAAAACATCTCTTTAGGTTTTTGAGGGTCTTCATAAGTTGCTGAGCCTGGCCTGGAATTTGTGATTCTCCTGCCTTAGCCACCCAAGTTACTGGGGGTTATTGGCATTATACCACCATGCCCATCTCAAATATTATTTTAATTTTGTATGTTTGAATTAATTGGCATGATGGAGAGTGGTAATATCTTCACAAAATACTAAGGGAATATAGATTTGTTAATTTTTGTGATACTGGTGTACATTAGCAAGTAAATATTCCGCATTATATCTGTATCACAGCTAGCCAACGTTTTTTCATGTTGGCTAAATCTCATATGTTAACTTTGCCATTAGGAAAAAAAACTATGGAAAGAATTGGGCTTATATAAATAAAATTTAATAGAGGTATACCTTTCCCTAGCCAGGTGAAAATTGGTACACTATAATTCTGTGTTTTCAACGTGCATTTTCAATCTAGTGTACTTGAAATCTAAAGCAATTCTGTAGAAAGTAATATTGGGGTGGGTAATGTGTTTTTATTAAAAAAGAGGACAAGACAGATGGGCTTAGCAATCTTGTCTCATTGGGAATATCAGCACACTATATTCAGAGTGCCTCCAGTAGATATCTTTTTTTCTTATCTGATTACTCTCTAGTAATTCTTCCTTTGTAATAGGAACGTGGACCATCGTCACACCTGCCACCACCTCCAAAGTTGCTTGCACAGCAGGTAAATTTTTAAGTACATGTTGGTTTATGATACGTGTTTTATTGTGATGGAAAGATGCACTTAACCATGGAGCCACATCCCCAGCCTTTTTAAAATTTTCTTTAGAGATAGATTTTTTCTGAGTTATTTAGGTCCTCCATAAATTGCTGAGGCTGGCTTTGAACTTGGAATTCTCCTGTCTCAGCCTCCTGGCCAGCTGGATTACAGGTGTGCACCACCACACCTGACCTGAAATAAGTTCTTAACAGATCTCACTTTTCTCTTACGCTGCCTGCTTACCTGCCACTCTCATCACAAATTCTGTTGTTGCTGTAATCTTTTCCAGCTACATCAATTATTCCTTACCCTGGTCTTTACCATTATCTTTCAGGTGCCTGTTTACTTTTAATGTGTTATTCTCCCAGTGTCTCACCACAGAAACCTTATTTCTATTCTTTTTTATTCCTTCCTCAGGAGTGTTTACTTGGTCTTTCTTATAACTTAAAGCTTTTTTCCTAGAATCATATTGTGATCACAGTCACTACTGAGATATTACCACCACATGTCTTCCTGGTCGCCCTACTGTGGTATCTGCACCTACCATCTCTACCAGCCCCTCTCCTCTTAACTGTTTGAAATCTCATTGTAGCAGTTCTCTATACATAGAAGCCAAAATTAAAACATGTAGAAGAAACTTTTTGAACTTGGGTCTAACAAAGATTTCTTGAATAAGACCCAAAAGACCTGAATTTGAAGGAAGAGAACTTGGTCAGTTGGACTTAGAAAAACACCTTCCAAAAATGCAAAGATAAATTAGGAATATTCCTAATACATCTGACAGAGGACTTACACTGGGCTATATTTAAACAAATAAAAATAAAACACTTTATAGTTAATAATAAGACAAATGGCCCCACAAAATGATTTGAACTTTCTCTTCACAAAAGAAAATACAGGAATGCCCACTGAACACATGGAAAGTCAGAATTGCAAAGTGAAACCACCATGAGACTCACTACACACCCAGTGCTTGCCCTGTGTGGCAAGGATGAGGAGCAGCTGGCAGTCTTACCCATTGCAGGTGGAACTGTGCAACTTTATAACCACTTTGGAAAACAGTTTTGCACTTAATTACAAAATGAATCATTTACATATGGCATGGAAGTTTTCCTCCTAGCTGTGTATTCAGGAAAAATACTATTTACACAAGACTTTTGCATGAATATCCATAGTCTTGTATTCATAGTTAAAAATCTGGAAGCAGTCCACATGTCCTCCATAGGTGAAAAGATATACCTATAATGGACTACTATCCAACAATGAAATGGAGCAACTCACTAGTAATCCAGATAACCTCAGAACTATTACACTGAGCAAAAGAAGCAAAGCACAAAAGGGTACCATACCTTGATCCATTTATATGAAACTGTAGGGCAGGCAAAACTACTCAAGGTTAGGGTTAAGGGTCCGTAGCATCACAGGAATGGTTACATAGGTAATTGTACATTTGTCCAAACTCATCAAACGACACCTAAAATACTTGTATCACATTTTATATGAATTATACTTCAATGGAATTGCTTTTAGAAAATGTTTAAAGTTTACTGTGTAAATTAGGGACTTCTATATAATTTGGCTTTTCAGCTTATCTTTGAGCTATAGATGAAGAAACCACCAGAGAGATTATGTGGTTTAGATAATTCAGCACTGTTAATAAAAGACAGTCTGGGTTAATTTTTTTCCTTTATGCTTCAGCCTTTTGTGTGCCTTTTTCATCTTGCTTATTTTTGCATAGTTGTTGGCATTTTAAACTTCATAACCATTGTTTTCTGATACTGTGATGAAGATGAAGTCATTGGAACTTGAATTTCTCTGATGATCCCCTCTCTTCACTTCAGATTCTAGATTTCTTTCAATGGTCTTTCAACCTGGAGGCAGAGTTGTCTCTACCCCTGCTGATTCTAGGAATTTCTTCTCCTTTAGGGTGTCATTGGCAGCACTGTCTCCCTCTGCACTGTTTGCATTTTGTTTCTTTGGCCCTTTGCTTCTTTCCTGTTGTCCTTTAATCTTCACATGTCTCACATGCTGCCAGTTTGGATATTTTGGGCCTTTGGCATTTCTTCTCTGGCAGGTGCTACTAAAGGATTCTCTCTAAATTTATTTTTTGTCTCTACATTTAGATTTTGAGATTCAGTGTTGTACTTTTTATTGCACTCAAATAACCGAGTGAGCACAGATGTCTGGCACTATAAATAGGTATACAGTCAATATCGAATGACCTATTTAATTGTTCCTGTCTTAATTTGGTGAATTATCTAGATTAATGTTTTCTTTGTTACTTTCATGGGGTGCTTTCTCCCCTACTTCCTGGTGCCTCTGGTGCCCAGTGTTGGTCACAAATAGTGTTCTCACACTCGTCTGATAATGTTTCAGCATCCTCCACCTCCAGATCGACAGGCAGTACCTGGAAGACCAGGCCCTTTCCCTCCGAAGCAGCAAGTACCTGACGAGGATGAAATATGGAAGCAAAGACGACGACAACAGTCTGAAATTTCCGCAGCAGTGGAACGAGCTCGTAAGCGGCGAGAAGAGGAAGAGCGAAGAATGGAGGAACAGAGAAAGGCAGCCTGTGCAGAGAAATTGAAACGACTGGATGAAAAGCTTGGCATTGTGGAGAAACAGCCATCTCCAGAGGAAATCAGGGAAAGGGAGAGAGAGAAGGAACGGGAGCGAGAGAAAGAACTTGAAAAAGAACAAGAACAAGAGCGAGAAAAGGAGAGGGAAAAAGAAAGGGAGAGGCAGCAAGAAAAGGAGAAAGAGCTGGAGAAGGAACAGGAAAAACAAAGAGAAATGGAGAAGGAAAGAAAGCAGGAAAAAGAGAAAGAATTAGAACGACAGAGGGAAAAGGAAAAAGAACTACAAAAGGTAAAAGAACAGGAAAAAGAATGTGAGTCAAAGAAGGAAAGGGAGAAAGTGGAGGAAAAAACAGAACCCGCAGAACCTGTTTTAGAGCCTGTGGCAGAAAAACAAGAAAGTGAAAACAACTGTAAAAAAGGTATGAGAGGCCTGTTCCTTATGTAAACTTCACCAGGGTTTCCTATTAGTTACAGTGTGGGAATTCATGTATTTTTAATGTAAGCTATCAAAAGTCATTGTTTTATGATAGCATTTACAGTACAAAATTTAGATGAGAGCCATGTTTTCTTTATACATGAATAAACATCTCCCAGTGTTTCTCAAAGTTACTAAATAAGCCTCAATTCTATTTTGTCTGCAGATATTTCTTAGCTTTGTAATCATATACACTGATATTTTCCCCCTAGTTTTTTCTCTAAAACATTTAGGTAAAAAAAAAATTTTTTCCTTTGTTCATATTACATTCATACTTGGGAAGCTAAACTGTAGTAGACCCTAATGGCCAGTCCAATGTTGGATGGTCATAATGAGATGACTGTACCAGTTCACGTTTCAGATTTGTTTTTTTACCAGTATAATTGTACAGCCTTCCCCTGGGTAGTTCATAATGCTATTAGATTATAATTTATGGTCTCCTAGAATAATTATATAAAAATACTTTTCCAGATCTTATGAACTTTTTGGTTCTTTTCCAGATTGTCCTATGCACTACTTAATGGAATTCAAATACAGTGAAAACCTTGGCTACCTTGTATAGTTCATTTAAAATGAACAGCTCAAATTCAGTTAGAAATAGTTTTATTTCATTAGGTATTCTGATGTGAATGACTACAACTTTTTTTCTTAACCACAAAGGGTTCTTAAAATTATAAGATTTGATTTTCTTTCTTTTTTTTAAAGTTTAGTTTTTACTCAGGGTCACCTTCAGCATGGCTATTTGATGTATCAAAAGAGTGAGAAGGGGAGGGCCTGTAGCTCAGTGGTAGAGCACTTGCCTGGCATGTTAAAGGCCCTGGGTTCCATCCCTCGCACTGAAAAAAATGAACAAAAAGCAAAAACTGAAAAGAATATTTTATCTCAACTCTTTTTTAAATGAGATAAGGCCACATTGTTTTTCTGTTAAGATGATCAGATTTCATACATTTTCTCTGTGTTAATCAGTCTTTCAAGAATGTTATTGATATTAGTCTTCATTGCATATCAAAATCACTTAAGAAGATTGCTCACAACACCAGAAAATGCAAAATAAGTTTTCTGACATCAGATATGAATAATAACGTCATATGTTAATATGGATGAATATTTTGTATTAGAAATAATGCTAAGATAACCTTAGGAAATCTGATTAATAAAAATATAGATTAGGAATAAGGAAATTCATGTTTTAGTTCTAGTGCTGCCTCTGATTAGTTAATTTAACATTGGTTAATGTATATAC
The DNA here is from genome assembly GCA_020662805.1 of Glaucomys volans. Classification (NCBI taxonomy): domain Eukaryota; kingdom Metazoa; phylum Chordata; class Mammalia; order Rodentia; family Sciuridae; genus Glaucomys; species Glaucomys volans. The sequence continues at coordinate 697,905 of JAJEJO010000717.1, read as the reverse complement.
GTCACATATTTTCTTTCTAATAATCTGTATTTATTGCTACTTTATTTTTAGCTGGGTTTTGTCAGTGAGTTGTACCCATTAAGTAACTTGCCTACGTGGGTCTTTTTTCTAAAACTTTTTCTTTTCACAACATTCTTAATATTGAATGTAGTGCAGACAAATGTGTTTTGTAATTCTTCACAGTATGCTTTTACATTAGTAAATTTCCTTTTATTATAATTTTGACAAATGACATACTCAAGAATGAACACGACTGGTGTTTCTTGAGATGAAAACTTCTGTGCATGCATGTGGCTTTCCTTCTGGTGTAGCACACTGGACAGGCGCCTTTTATTTGTTTAAAGATAGCGGTGATTACTCTCTTGTCTTCATACTTAAACTCCAGTGGTTTTCTTTACAGATAATAGCCCCTTGGTCCAATAAGTAAATAAACAAACTAATATCTTCTATTTTTATATATGTATAGGCCATTTGTTTCTCATACAGGTCCTAGTGAGTAGGGGCATTAAACATTGTATTAAATGTATTGAAAATAGGGGAAATAGAATTTGAAGTATCCTATCACAAAATCAAATATAGATTTTTGTGTGATGAAGCATTTGAATCTGTGATCTCTCTAAAGAATCCAGCCAGTTTTGGTGGCGCACACCTATACTCCTAAGAACTCTGGTGGCCAAACAATTAGGATCTTAAGTTTGAGGCCAATCTCAGCGACTTAGACCCTGACTCAAAATAAAAAAAGAAAATGGGCTGGGGATGTGACTCAGTGGTGAAGCACTTCTGGGTTCATTCCCCAGTACCAAAGAAAGAAAAGAATCAACTTTATGAAAATCTAAGGTTCTGGACAATCTGTTACCTTGTTTTTGGTATGGTTTATAGGATTAGAATACAAAATAATATTGCAGTTTTGAGGAAACTTTCCCCCTTTAAATTTACAGTCTCATCTGATAATTTCATTACACTATGAAAGTTGTATGCTTAATAACATTGTCTTTCACTTTCTCTTTGGGCAGAGGAGGAGCCAGTTTTCACTAGACAAGACAGCAGTCGGAGTGAAAAGGAGACCACACAAGTGGTCCACGAAACAGAGCCAGAGTCAGGGTCTCAACCTCGACCTGCTGTATTATCTGGCTATTTCAAACAATTTCAGAAGTCATTACCACCACGATTCCAGAGGCAGCAGGTAAGAACAAAAACATTTCATTATGTCTGTGTGATCAAAATGTTTTTCTTCAGTAGTCTGAGAAATTAATTTGACATAAAATGTAAAATACTTAAAGCACAGAAATTTCCCTTGAACCCCCCCACCCCGCCCCGCCCCGCTCCATGGTATTGGGGATTGAACTCAGTGACACTCTATCTCTGAGTTACATCCTCAACACCACCCACTTACTTTTTTTTAAAGACAGTCTCTCCAAGTTTCCCAGGCCAGTCTGAAACTTGTGATCCTCTTGGCCTCAGCCTCCCAGGTTTCTGGGATTATAGGAACGTACCACCACACCTGGCAAAATTGTTTTTTCTTCTCTTTTTGAAAATATTTTAAGTTGTAGATGGACACAATACCTTTGTTTTTTCTTTTATGTGGTTGTGAGGATTGAACTTGGTGCCTGATTTGCATGGCAAGGGCTCTCCCACTGAGCTGCACCCCCAGCCCTTGTTTTTCCTTCTTAATGAGCTTTTATTGATGGGAGTCTTACCTTGCCCTGTGTCATTTCCTTATACATTCTGCCTCATGAGTGAATGATTAGTTGCTTAAGTAAAACGTGGTACAAAATCATTTGTTTTTTTTGTCTTGCCAGCTCCCATGGTTAAATCTCTCTTCCCTCAAGGATTAAAAAGCAGGCGTTATTTTCTGATACGGTTGACTGTAGCATTTATCATGTGATACCAGTCTCACCTGTGAGACCTTGCCTTTTCAGGAACAGATGAAACAGCAGCAGTGGCAGCAGCAGCAGCAACAACAAGGTGTGCTTGCCCAAACTGTTCCTTCACAGCCATCCAGCAGTACTGTCCCTCCTCCGCCACACAGGCCTCTTTACCAGCCGATGCAGCCTCACCCTCAGCATTTGGCTTCTATGGGTTTTGATCCACGGTGGCTCATGATGCAGTCCTACATGGATCCTCGTATGATGTCAGGAAGACCTGCTATGGAGATTCCACCCATTCACCCTGGTAACACTTTCTTGTGACTCACTTGCAATTTTGGCGAGTCAAACTTGTTTTGGTGTCCTCCTCCCCTCCCTGCTTTTTTAGTCTTTATTCCTTGAGAGTTCTATTCTAGTACTAATTTTAATAGACACTGTAGGTTTTAATCATAAAATTATAGCTTTTTTTCATCACAGAGTAGTTAAATACCAGACACTTCAACTGTGTGGCAAGGCCAAAATAACAGTTCTTTTCTCTTTTGTAAATATTTAAATTTTTGGAGATGGAAAGTATTTACTATTGTTATATTTTTATTCTTTCAAGTACTTCAGCATTTGAATTTTGTCTCTGATACATAAGCCAGCATTTTAATTTTCTGTATAATTTACATGCTAACACTGGAATTTATAGATTTACCAAAAAAAAAAAGGCAGTCTTTTATGCAGTCCATTGTAATAAATCCCAATAATCCATTATCAAATGTATTGAGGATAATTTCGGGGTGATAAAAAACCAATCAGGACCACATCTTGACATTAATGTTTCCTAGTGATGTTTTGAAGTTTAAGCAGCATGTTTAATAACATATTAAAGTAGGTGAATGGAAGTTACCATAGAAAATGTTTTTCTCGGAAATTTGTCACTGTTGGTATGATTCCCATGATCTTTCTGTTAATATGCTTGGAATCACAATGTTTGATGCCAGCTTTTTATAGATATATAATACTCTTTTGCTTTAAAATACATTGCTGTTTGTGATTTTGCTCGTTTTGCTTCCTTAATTCTTAATGAAATTGTTGTAACAATGAAATACCATTTACAGAATAACTTTTTTATGATTTCCATTTTTCTCAGGAAAAAAATTAAGTATAGAAAACTCCAAATGGTAATTAGTAATCTGTATGATTTTGTTTTTTTCACTTCTCATAATTGAAATTTCATCTTTTTCTGAACCTTGTTACAGGAATGATTCCCCCTAAACCATTAATGAGAAGAGAACAGATGGAAGGGTCACCGAACAATTCTGAGTCATTCGAGCACATAGCTAGATCTGCAAGAGATCATGCAATTTCCCTTCCGGAGCCTCGTGTGATGTGGGGATCTGATCCCTATCCTCACGCGGAGCTTCAGCAGGCAACTACTCCCAAGGCAGCTGAAGAACCTGAGGGTGTGAGGTAATAAATTGTTAAAATTATTAATAACCAGATGGAGTAATGTGGTAGAAGAAAAACTTTTAGTGTATTGAAGATCACAAATATGATTTCCTTTTTTCGCACGCTTAATTTCATTTTTGGGCACAATTTCTTTTAAATGGCATCTTTGTATGGAGAATGGCATTTTGTAAACTGGTTCTAGAAACTTAATTGAATGCTGAAACGTGAACTTTAGATATTAAGTTGGCAAGTCTTTATTGTCAATTAGGTATGAAGAAATTTAAAGGTTCTACCATGCTTATGTCTTCTGGCTAAAGTATTGAAATTTTTTTTTTTTTAATAAGAAATAAACACTTCTTACAATGTACAAAAGAGGGAAAATACTCCCACCACAATACTACCCTCTCTCAAATTTCAATGGAGAATATGTTTTTAATTTTTTCCAAGTCCCATCATCTTTAAAGAAGGACATTGTGCTATTTGTAATACATATGCATACTTTAAATCTGTAATACAACCTAAGGTACATATCATTTAGAGGAGGAGAAAATAGGACAACATCTCAACCTTGTATTTAATGCTACATGAAGAACCTTTTGCAAATCAGTGTGTCTGGGCTTCAGATTCTTCATCTATCACATAGAAATAATTCCATGTGAGAAATTGTAGACATTTGATTATCAGTATCTTGGCAAATTTCTAAGACCAAGGTAAGGAGAAATATTAATTTATGAGGCTTCTTTAAAGATTCAACCTCTAATAATCTTTTTTTT
>JAJEJO010000717.1:640483-686797 GCA_020662805.1 Glaucomys volans | reverse complement strand
CTCAGTGAGACCCTGTCTCTAAATGAAATACAGATCTGGAGAGGGGGCGCAGAGGAGGGGCGGCCCTCCCTTAATTCCACCCTTTTTTAAAAAAAAAAAAAAAAAATTATATTTAAGAGTTAGTCATCTTTAGATTGTTTCCATGATAACACTGATTGAATAGCATAAAGTGTTGCAAAGTACCAGACAAGAACAGGTATTGAAAATAACAAAGTATGCTCCACTATACATAGGTGCCAAAATAACTTCTCAGAAGGTCTAAAGAAGCTCCTACTCAAGAAAGTTAAAATAGTAGGTAAAAGAGGCTTCTCTCACACACACACACACAATGATAGTCATCTCCCTCACCACTGGGGTTATGTTCCAAAGCACCTGTGGATGCCTGAAATTGTAGATAAAAATATAACAGTAGTATAATAAAAACTATGGATGTGGTCCCAAAATACTATCTTGTTACCCACCTTTTTGTGATGTGAGATGATAGACCATCTAAATGATGAGATGAAGTGAAATGAATCATGAATAATGTAGCATTAGTCACTAGACAAGAATTACTTGATTGAACACTGTGATACCTCCATAGTTGATCTAGTAATAGCTACTGAGTGACTCATGAGCAGGTAGCATGAGTACACTGGACAAAGGAATGATTTCTGCCCAGTCAGGATGGAACAGGGTTTCATCACATGATTCAGAGTGGCATGCAGCTTAGAACTTACTAATTATTTACTTCTGACTTTTCCATTTAATATTTGTAGACAGTAATTGAAAACCTGAAGAGTAAAACTGTGGGTTAGGAAGGAGGGACAGGACCTCTAATTGAAAAGTGAGGTAAATGTAGAATTATGAGGCCTCCTCACCTTGCATTGACATCTTTTAAAACAATTGGCAAAGATCTTTCATTGAAATGAGCACATGCTTCATTTTTACAGTTAAAGTGTCTTAGATCATTCAAAATGAGTTGGGTTCTTTTCCTTTGAAATCAAGTTTTTATTAGAAAAATAGTTATAATCACTTTCTAAAGAGAAAAAAAGTCTCTTTTCATTTTTCATTTTCCCTGTCTTCACATAAATGTGGATTTTTGTCTACTTTAAAAGATTTTCTGTAGATTGCCTGTGAACTCATTCTTGAACAGTTAAATATATAACTAAAAATCACATCTCCTCAACTAGTAGAAGTTTTATTTGAAATGCCATTTAATAGATTTAGAGTTCATATACTCTTTAAGATACAAAATTTAAATTGGCCTAAATAATGGTTGTTTGGACAATAAATTGAAAATACATGAGATCATCAACTATGATTTTAATGTTTGTACATTTTTTCCTGCTTTACATTCACATGGAATTTTTTTGCTTTTGAATTAAACTTTATTTTAACATGAACCGTGGACTTTCAGGGTGGTCAGCATCCCTTTTTGTTTAATAATACAGGAAACAAAGTGACTTTGTACTTGTTTTGAGCCTTTTTGAATCCCCAGAAATTATGGGTCCTATGGAATTTCATGCTTATAAGCCACTGAAAATGCTATATGCAGAGAGATAGACAGGGAATGATATTGCCCATATTTCTTATATTTATGTGCATATTGCTTTGTCCCAGTTGGGCAGTAGAACATTTGTTGATTAATCTGGATAGTCAGCTTGATTGAACTGAGATGCTCAGTATTAAGATAATTAAATACGTGGATGAGTGTTGGCATGTGGAACAGCAAACTAAGGGGGAGACCTGCCCTGAATGTGGGTGGCATTGTCCAATAAGCTGGGCCAGATGGACCAAAGATGGAAAAATGAGCAGCTCTGAAGCAAGATCAGTTCTTTCTGATGGGTGCCTCTGTTGCCACTGCCATCATCTAAGGACTTCGGACTCCAGCATCCTCATTTTTACAATTTGAATTCTTACCAGCTATTCTGAGCGACCTTTTAGGCCTTCAGTCTCTAATGGGGCTATATCATTACCCCTCTTGTTCTGAAGTTCAGCTTGTTGGACTCAGCAGTTACTGATCTCTCTGGTTTTCCAGAGTGCAGATGACCAATGTGGAACTATTCAGCTTCTGGTCTTGAAGTCAGTCGAATAAATCCCTTTTCATAATCGTAGACATATACAACCTGTTGATTCTGTTTCTCTAGAGAACCCTAACTAATAAGATTTTGGTTTCAGGAGTGGTTCCAGAGAAAATCTGAATTACAAGGATGAATTTCCTTACTTGGCTTTATGGTTTCTAGATTGGCACTCTGAATTGGTTAGTCATATCATGCGAACATTCATGTTAATTTCCTTTGTTTCCTTTGTCTACAACTGCACATTGTAGACAGTGTGTCTATGTGAATTAGGGGCGTTAAGAGTAAGAAGATCAGCTTGCCAGTCACCTCACCTTCAACAGATCAGCTCTTCAGAGCTTCTTTCATCCTTTGAAAAAGGAAAATAATAGCAATAGCCACCTTTTAGAGTGGGGAAATGCAAATAGTACTTTTAAAACACTGCACATCTGGGGTCAAGAGGTAGGAGTTTATAAGTCATAGGATAATCATGATTTTTTTTAAGGCATTAACATTTATATTGCTTACAGAGGACAAAAATGCATGTCATTCAAAGTGTAGTTTGAGGAGTTTTATTTTTAATTGTTCATATAAAATCCAAATCTTACTAATGCATTGCCATCTTATAGGATGGGGAATAGATTATCCTATAAATTAAAACAGCCAAATTGCTAACTTATTTTCACTCTTGCGCACTCTCTCTACCTCTCTCCTTCCCCCCCCCCTCCATTACTGCATTACTGGACATCATTTCTTTTCTTGGATTTGAAACAGGAAATATTATTTAAATCTCTTTTCACAACTCCAGGTGTTGTTATAATTGATGACCATCCGGAAGTAACAGTAGTTGAAGACCCCCAGTCAAATTTGAATGATGATGGTTTTACTGAAGTGGTATCCAAAAAACAGCAAAAACGTTTACAGGATGAGGAACGCCGAAAGAAGGAAGAACAAGTCATACAGGTTCAAAACTTGTTTCAGTTTCTCACTGTTTATTTAAATTGCTGCCCAAAGTATTAGCAAATCAAGATTTCTGTCTACTGGTAAAGTCAAGCCTTTATTTTATTATTTAGGTAAATTTTACAATATAATCATTGTATACCGTCTTAAATTCAGCAGTGTATTTTATATGTTCATATTGGTCATGTTATTTCCTTCATAGTAGTGTTAATTTTAAGTGACCATGGAAATCTAATGAACACAAATGCCTTGATCCAACAGATTGTAGATTCTTGGCCTAGAGAAGTTCCTATTATAATCTAAATTAGTTTATTTAGATGCATAGGATGAAACAAGCAATTATTGAGTTTAACTGAACCAACAAGTCCCCTGGAGGAAGATATTTTCAGTAGTCATTTTTTTTTTTTAAATATTGTTTAGACATTGATAGACCTTTATTTTATTCATTTATTTATATGCGGTGCTGAGAATCGAACCCAGTGCCTCACACGTGCTAGGCAAGCACTCTACCACTGAGCCACAACCCCAGCCCCATTAATAGTCATTTATTCTTGCTGGACTGAAGGTAAAGTAATGTGTGTGCCCTCTGTGGCCAACTACACTCCCCAAATTAATGTTTTTGTGACAAACACACTAGTTGAATGAGGTAGTAAGAGGTCTTTTGTCCACTTGGTCAGGTTTTACTGCCAAATAAATTTAATTTCAGAAGTATGGAAAAAAAATTTGGACCTATACATCAAAAGTGTACAATGTTTGTCTTTCTCTGTGAGTACCTCTTTGGTGTCGTAAAAGAGCTAAGTTATCAGTAGTTCATTTTGTTAATAACTTTATGCATGAGCTGGGCATTGTGGTGCACACCTGTAATTCAAGTGACTCAGGAGGCTGAGAGGAGAAGATCCAAATTCAAGGCCAGCCTCAGCAATTAGCAAAACCCTGTCTCAAAAAAGGGATGGAAATACAACTCAGTGGTAATGGGCTCCTGGGTTTAGTCCCCAGTACCAGAAAAGAAAGACCATAAATGTGTGAACTGTTGCTTCCAGCTGTGTTATTGACAAAACAATTTCCACCATTTTTTAAAGGTCTGGAACAAAAAGAATGCAAATGATAAAGGAAGAAGTCAGACTTCTAAGCTTCCTCCAAGGTTTGCCAAAAAGCAGGCTACAGGGACCCAGCAGACCCAGTCTCCAGCCACAGCTCTAACTTCAGCACCAGCTCCAACCTCAACCTCAGCTCCAGTTCTGATACCACCCACAGTTCCAGTTCCAGCTTCAACTGCAACTCTGGTTCTAGCATCTCCCTCAGCTCTAGTTCCAGTCTCAGCCCCAGTTCCAGTTCTAACCTCAGCCTCAACTTCAGTTCCAACCTCAGCTTCAGCCCCAGTTCCAGCCTCTACTTCTGCTACAGTCACAGCTTCTTCTTCAGCTTCAACCTCAGTTCCAGCTTCAGCCCCCATCCTTGCCTCAGTGTCAACCCCAGCTTCTGTCCCCATTCTGGCCTCAGCTTCAATTCCCATCCTTGCTTCAGCCCTAGCTCCAGCGTCAGCCCCAACTCCAGCCCCAACTGTCACAGCCCCAACTGCACCAGGTGTCTCAGCTCCAACTGTCTCAGCCCCAGCAGCCCCAGTCCCTCTTGCCCCAGCCTCAGCTGCAACCCCAACCCCAGCTCCAGCCCCTGCCACTTCAGCCCAAACTCAGGCACAGACCCACAAACCAGTCCAGAATCCACTACAGACCTCAACACAGCCTTCAAAACAACCACCACCTTCAATTAGGCTACCTTCAGCTCAGACATCTAATGGCACAGATTATGTAGCTACAGGAAAGTCCATCCAGACTCCACAAGCACATGGCACTCTTACAGCTGAATTATGGGATAACAAGGTGTCCTCCCCAACTGTGCTGAATGACATCTCTAAGAAATGTAAGTCTGCAACAGAGAAGTAAGGTATATGGTGTGGCACAGGAATATGGAAGTTGATTTTCCATTTTATTTATATCAATTGTTTTTTCTAATCTCATTCATCATAGAAGGAAACAGTAATAGTATTTCTTTTATAACTTTCTTAAAGTCCTTATTTCTAAAATAAACATAACTACTATATTGTATCTTATGGATACAGTTTGTATTGTTTTAAAAATTAACATACAACTTTTAGGGGGACTTTTTATTTTGGCAGGTAAGAAAGAGTCTGTGACATGAGAAATCATTGTTTTTGCTGTCTGGTTGTCGTTATGAGAAAGAGTTAAATGGACTAGAAATTATTAGCTTCTACGTTATAATGATCACATTTCCTTTGTCTTCTTTTTAGTAGGTCCCATTAGTCCACCACAGCCACCTGCAGTCAGTGCGTGGAATAAACCCTTAACATCATTTGGATCAGCTACTTCATCAGAGGTAGGAATAGACTTATTGGCATTGGAAATGTTAGTATGACAGATTTTTAAAGAATTATTCAAATCTTAGTATGCCTGAAAATCACAAAAAAAAACTATTAAAAGATCTTGCTGAGTCTATGTGGAAAGTTTCTGGTTCCTTAGGTCTGAGTTGGGACCCAGGATTGTTTCTAACAAATTCCCAAGTGATTTATAGTGTTGCCAGACTTCTACATTTATAAGCTACTTCTTGCCCTCAGACATATTAAGGTTAAGCATTTGTTTTCATTCTAGTTTTTAAAAAAGACCTTGTGGAACAGAACATGTAAGTGCAATGACTATTTTCTGAATTTTCTATCATGTTTCTAGATTGAATAGTTAGAAACCACTTATAAGGTATTTTCCAACGTAGTTTCTCAAGCATGTATATTATTGGAAAACTATTTAGGTCATTGGTTTGGGGTTTGGGTTTGGTTTGGGTTAGTACCAGGGGTTGAACCCAGGGGTGCTTAACCACTGATCCACTCCTTTGACCTTTTTATTTTATTTGGAGACAGGGTCTTGCTAAATTGCTGAGGCAGGCCCTGAACGTGGAAACCTCTTGCCTCTACTCACAGGTCACTGAGATTACGGGCATGTCACAATGCACCCATCTAAGTCATTGCTGCTGCAGTCATTAAATCAACTAATGTTTGTCAAGCACTTGCCATTGTGCTGTTCTAACTTGTTAAACTAGGACTAAAAAAGACAATCTCCTCATAGGGTTTCCATTGTAGTGTGAGGGGCAATCAAAATAATTGGTGATAGTTTTTTTCTTTTCTTTTTGTGGTGCTGGAGATCAGATACAGTATACTTCATGGTGATGAGTGCTGAGGATAAAAGCAGATCAGGGGAGGTACCTAAGGAATTTCCCAAGTAGTATTGGTGACAATGTAGGTGATGGCCAGAAAACCCTACTTAGATCACAGTGTTTGTATATTTGTTGTGAGATGGGGACTCATCAGGTCACACAGGCCAGCCTCAAACTTGGAGTTCTCTGGCCTCAGCCTCAAAGTAGTTGCAATGACAGGAATTGGGTGGCATTTGCTGGGCGAAGTGGCGCACTCCTGTAATCCCAGCACTTGGGAGGCTGAGGCAGGAGGATCACGAATTCAAAGCCAGCCTCAGCAACTTAGTGAGGACCTAAGCAGCTCAGTGAGACCCTGTCTCTAAATAAAATACAAAATAGGGCTGGGGATGTGGCTCAGTGGTGGAGTGCCCCTGGGTTCAATCCCCAGTACACCCCCCCCCCCCAAAAAAAAAGTGCATGCTATTTAAATATATGAGGAAAAATGAATTTCAAGTTCAGAGAATAGCAGTTAGGAAAGCAATGAGACAGGAACATGTCTGATATATTTGAGCAAGTTCAGGAGAGGCCCATGTAGCTAGAGTGAGGTGGGAGACAGGGAGCAAATAGGTGAAATTGAAGAGGAGGGGTGTATCCTGTAGGGACTTTGGAGGGGTGGGAAGCCATTGGAGGGTTTGAGCAAAGGAGTATCAGGATCTGACTTGAAAGATTTTTTGGTTAAGAAAATTCCATGGGGGCTAGGTAAGAGTGGAATGCTATTGGGGTAATCAGTTGATAACAAACCAGGGAAATGGCCTTTAAGGTCATGAGAAATGGTTCATTTCTGGGTATGTGAAGATCAAGCTGACTTGAGTTAAACGTAGAGTGTTGAGGAAAAGAGTAGTTAAAGTTAGCTTCAGAGCTTTTGTCTTGAGCAGTAGGAAGGATTAAATTCCCATCTATTGAGCTTGAGAAGCTACAAAAGGATCAGGAAGGAGAAGAGAATTGAAAATTAAAGAACTTTCCTGCTCAGAGAAGTGCTGGAGATGGGGAAGCTAAGTGATCGAAGAGTCTTAAAAGCCAAATAACAAGAAGTGATAGATAAAGTCTCTCCAATGCTGCTGGTAGATCCAGTTATAGAGGCACTGAATTAACAGCTTCAGTTGACAGTAAGGAAGTCACTGGTGACTTTGATGAGAGCAGCATTAGTGGAGAAATAGGCTCATGAAAGCTTGGTTAGAGTGAATTTAAGAGAAAATGTGGAGAAATACAAGCGTAGCAGACTCAGAGGATACACATGTGCTGCCTAAAACTTGGGTCAGAATGCCAGTGATGGCCACAGATGCCATGGCGGCTCTCTGAGATCATAGCACTTATTGACGTCATAGCAGTCTCACTTCCACGTAAAGATGTTCTATGAAAAAACGACCTTACAACACAAATCTCAAAATTTGTGAAGCAGTTCATGATTCTGTGCTCTTAACGGGTTCAGAGAAGTGTGGAGTAAATGAAGACGTAGGTGAGGTTTCTTCCATTTGGTGTTTTGCTTATGTTTTTGAACAGTTTTCACATTTACCCCATGTACCACTCTAGTAGTCAGTCTGAGGAGCCTCATCGTCAGTTTTAATGTTGAAGATCTTTGAGAACTCTTGGTACAACCCTCATCACGCTTGACAGGACTCAAAGAGCCTCTGTTTAAGCTTTTTTTTCTGCCTGTTGGCATTGCAATCATTAAATGAAATAGCAACATTCTGTTCTCTTAATACTAATTGTGCATGTATACTTGACTACAGAATTTCAACACTGACTAAAGCAAATGGAAATTTTATTCTAATTTGTATCACTTTGTATTTGAAGGTGAATATAAAATAACATTGTTAAAGTGAAATTTAACAATTACCAGCACACAGTATAAGTAACACTAACTCTAGGATAAAATATGAAGTTGTGATTCAGTTATTAGACCAAAGCCGTAGTTGAACTTTTGTCCCTAATTTCATTTGTTTTTTGTTTCTTTTTCCATGAATAAACTAAGTTATTATAACCAAATTCCATGCCATACCACCTCCTACTTGTCCATCTTCCTCCACTCCTCCTAGAAGTTGCTGTGCCCCAGCCTCACTGACCTGTTTTGTTCTTGACCTGTACACTACATGTTGGCTTTTTCTGAATCACTTTCTTTGTCTTCCATTCTAAAGTGTCTAATTCAGTAGCCCTATTTTGATATCTGTATGTCCCTTACATAACTTTTCAGTTTTCTCTCTTTTTTTTTTTTTAAGAATGCAAGCTAGATTGCCTAGCACAAAAAAATGTACTCAGTATATTAGCTGTCTAACTGCTGAATTAATTAATTGTGTGTATGCCACCTTACCAGTCACACAGTACTTTAATGTTACTTTAAGATTTTATTTTCAAAGTAGACTTTCAAAGAAGTGAGTGACACTGGTATTATTCTTTTCTTATTTGTTCATTTGTCTGTTTTATAGTGTCTGTGTGTTTGTTGCTTTTACGTTTGTTTCAAATAATGAGGCAGTTTGAGGCTATGATATGTCCATGATCACAACTTTCTTTTACAGCTTTAACATCTTAAACTTAAGTGTCTCCCTGATTTTCTCTTATCAGTTGTTTTCTAATGAAGATAATGAACACTTAAAGGAAAAGTTCTCCTAAAATGTAATCGTGGTCAATTGCAGTTATTGTGTAGATTACTATAATATTCTTCTAATGTACTTTTTAAAAATATGCTACCTAAATTATTTGGTCAAATCGGAACTCTGGTTTGATAGCAAGTTTTACATACTCTTTTTAACTAGGGAACAAAGAATGGTCAAGAGAGTGGCGTTGAAATGGGAATTGACACTATTCAGTTCGGTGCTCCAGCTTCAAATGGGAATGAAAATGAAGTTGTTCCTGTACTTTCGGAAAAGTCTACTGATAAAATACCCGAACCTAAAGAACAACGGCAGAAACAGCCACGGGCGGGACCCATCAAAGCCCAGAAGGTAAACATAATTCACAATCCCAGCATAATTTTAAAAGAAAACCAGTAACATTTATAGAGAGCAAATAGCTTTCAAATTGAATTTAGTTTTTAGTGAATGTCTTTCATTGTCATCTAGTTTTGCCATAAACATTGACTTTAGCTTCCAGATTTGACACCAATAGAAAACAAGGAACATAAACCTGGTCCCATTGGAAAAGAACGTTCATTAAAAAATAGAAAAGTAAAAGATGCCCAACAGGTGGAGCCAGAAGGACAAGAGAAGCCAAGTCCTGCAACTGTCAGAAGCACAGATGCAGTCACAGTAAAGGAACCCAAAGCCGTCTCAGAAATGTCTACAGAAATAGGAACAATGATCTCAGTGTCATCTGCAGAATATGGCACTAATGCAAAGGTAAGCAGTTGCCCACTCAGTCCATGCACAAATCCTGTCTAAAATGAAGGACAGCAGCACAGTACTCTTCCGTTTATAGTGCTGCATATCAAACCCAGGGTCTCACACACATCAGTTTTCTTTTTTTTTCTTTCTTTTTTTTTTTTTTTTTTTTTTTTCCTATTTTTGCCAAGGCATATAATTCTATGACTACTGTTTCTCCGGAGGAGACTTTATTTTGTGATATGTATATGTAATGTAAAGAAATTCTGTAAAGTAAATTATATTGCTTTTTGTGCAAATTGACTCTTAATTCTGAACTGTTTGAGTAACTTAGAGTGGAAAACGTCTACACAGCACTGGAGGCTTTTCAAAAATAGTTCTGTGCTACTTTTATTCTGCTGATAGAGTTATACTGGGACCTTATCTTACCTACTAGTGAGATTCTAAAGTTAGAAAATGAGCAAACTTTTAGTAACCCCAGTGTAGCCAGTTTTCTTTCAAAATTGGAGGAGATTAGTTGACTTGTATTTAGCGGCCATTTTGAATGAAAGTATAGGTCTTTAAAAATGTAGTCAGCCCTTTGTCTCTGCAGGTTTCACAACCATGGATTCAATTAACTAATGATCAAGAAATATTCTTTAAAAAAAAAATTGGATCTGTACTGACCATGTATGTTTATTTCTTTAATTCTTAAATAATTTAACAACTATTTACATAGCATGTACATTGTATTAGGTATTATAAGTAATCTAGAGATTGATTTTTTTTTTTAAGTAGGAATTTTTTTTTAGTTGGCAGTGGATCTTTATTTATTTTTATGTGGTGCTGAGAATCAAACCCAGTGCCTCACTCGTGCTAGTCAAGCGCTCCACCACTCAACCACAACCCCAGCCCCTAGACTGATTTTTAAAGTATGACAGAATACGCATAGGTTACATGCAAGTGCTATACCACCTATACAAGGGAGCCTTTAGCATCCATAGATTTGGGTGTTTGCAGCGAGTCAAAAAGAACTCATAAAGCCACACATGGTGGCACGCACCTGTAATCCTAGTAGCTCAGGAAGCTGAGGCAGGAGGATCAAAAGTTCAAAGACAGCCTCAGCAAAAAGTGAGGTGCTAAGCAACTCAATGAGAACCTGTTTCTAAATAAAATACAGAGTAGGGCTGGGGTTGTGGCTCAGTTCGGTGCCCAAATCCAATCCCCCCCCCCCCCCAAAAAAAAAAAAAAAAAAGAACTCCTACATCTCAATTCATGTAAGTAATTCAGTAGAGGGATCCAGCTATTGAAAGAAGAGATTCATGACATTAAACAGGAACATGATCCTAAAATCTAATTTACTGCAACAGCTAATGTTTTCATATTCACATATCTACATTCTTTTATTTTGACAAGAGTAACAAAAATTGGTAGTTAATAGTAAGCTATAAATTGAGTATGACAAACACATAAAAAGTTCTTTTAATCACCTACAGAAGTAAATATTTGGTATACTGTTGACCACCTCCTAGTACTGTGCAGAGCATTTTTAAATAAGTGCAGGCGCTCATCAACAGTTGAAATAATACTTAGCTAATGGGTGCATGTTGTGTTATCTTGCTGTTCCTCAGCGAATGGATTCTTAAGATCTGTACTCCCTTCCTGCTTTCTTCTGAAACAGCTATACAACTGTTAGGCTATCATTAGGAAGTAATTCTTTAATTAGTTTAATTAGTTTACTTTTTCTGTTACTCCTCCACAGGAGTCTGTAACAGACTATACTACACCTTCTTCCTCTCTACCTAACACTGTGGCTACTAATAATGCAAAGATGGAGGATACTTTGGTTAATAATGTAAGTAATCAATACAAGATGTGCCACGTTTTGATAGGAACCTGACTGTTGTTATCTGGTATACCATCTTTTGTTTTCCTTACTATAGTGACCCAATATTTAACAATCATCAGGGACTTGATAGTAAATTTGGTTTTTTAGGCACACTAGTATAACTAGCAAAAATCTGATCTCAAAGTCACCAGCTTTCCATTTAAAAGGCTTGTGGTGCTTAGGATTGATTTCATCGGTACTAATACTATTAACCTATTTTAGTAAGAATTTTTGTTCTTAACTCTCATGTTCTGCATTAGCATTTTATTTGGTTGGTGATTTTGTTCACAAATGAAGCCTTAGTACCATGCACTGAAACCTTGTTTAAGACAATTAAAAGACAAGTAGAGTGTTTTGCAAGAATAAAATATTTCTTTTTTAATTGAAAAATATATCTGTACATATATAGTCTACCAACATTCCTTTTGTGAAGATTGAATGATAATGCATAGGCAAATATTTCAAGAACTTTGAATATTCTAATATTAAATGATGTTGAGTCATATTGTGAATCTAGCCATGGTTTTCCAAAGCAGTGCTTTATAATTCAAGATGGAGTTAGATCCAGGTGCACTGGTGCACACCCATAATCCCAGTGACTGGGAAGGTTGAAGCAGGAGGCTCACAAGTTTGAGGCTAGCTGCAGCAATTTATTGAGGCCCTAATATGCAAACTAGCAAAACCCTGTCTCAAAATAAAAAGAATTGGGTATTTGGCTCAGTGGTTAAGCCCCTCTCGGTTCAATCTCCAGTACTTGGAGGAAAAAAATAATTATGTAAGAGGTCAGTACACTCACTTTTGCTCAGCTCTCTGGCATGAAAAATTGTAAGCTTAATGTTAGGTGATTTGCTGTGGTCACTACATAATTTAAAAGCACTTTTTAACAGTTTTTGTTGTTCCTTGTTTCAGAGGGCAGGTGTGGTAAACGTTTGGTCATTTGCTCTCTTTTTTAAATGCAGCCACTCTGCATCAAAGGCTCTCCAACTAAAATAGTGATTGTTCTTTTTAGAAATGTCGTTTACAAATAAATATTTAAATGTTTCTTGCAAGGACTTTGACTATCATTTTGAACATAAAAATCTTGATTTTTGTCCTTGGTATTTTTTGCCTCTTGTCTATTTTTCTCTCTAGCATCAAGTATATGGAATTTTAGAAAAGTGAGCTACATTAGGAATCTCTTATTCCAAATTTTATAGTCCATTTGAAGGACTTTTACTGGGTAGCTGAGGAACAGCAATAGAGAGGAATGAGGAGCAAGCTCTGTAGGTGAAAAGAGCTCTCTAGGAGCTGATTGTATAATTTGTCCAGTTTACCAGTGTTAAAAAATTTCACTTCGTACATCAGGTCCTTCCTTCCTACCTTTCTGAGAGTGTTTTAAATACTTGTGTTTTCTTCCTATTTAATGGAGAATTTAGAAAAGAGAAAATTACTTCCTATCAGTTTAATTTTCGTGTCACTGTCTAGATTATCATATATAGACTCACTGCAGTCTCAGCAGAGTTTAGTTATTCTTCAATTATGGTATCTTTTCTCATTTTAAAATATGGAGTTATTTCTAAGGTATTCATTTTCAAGAAAGTAAATTGTGGTTTTGGATAGTCTGTTCTCTGAAAATGTAATTTATAAAATGTGAATTTGGAAAAAAATATCATCCTCAGAAATCTTAATATTTTGTCATCAGAAATACCCAGATGAGCATCTTAATGGTCTCTGTGATCTCTAAGGCTAATGTGGTAACTTGTACCATTGATAAGAAACGTAGTCTCCTATAGAAGTGAATAGTCTACATTTGATTGTTAGCAGTTTATCCAGTGTGTGTTTAAAAGTAGAGATCATTTTGAGTCAGGAAGCTTGATAAAAGATCATTCGTTTGGAATGGTTTCCTAATGATTTTGATCTTAATGTAGTATTGAAAACAAATGTCCTACATTTTTAGGGCCTTTTAAATTTTTTTTTTTTTTAACACTAGTCTGGGATTCCTTTTTTTACATAGAACCTATTTCTTTTTTAAAGAACATCATTTAGCCCTATTTCTCTAACTGAAGCTTACTGTTTTTTTTTACTATCTGCACTATTATATCTTCTTAGTATGACCCAATATCAGTCCCTAATTTTTTTAATATCTTTTTAGTTTTATATGGACACAATACCTTTATTTATTTATTTATTTATTTATTTATTTATATGTGGTGCTGAGGATTGAACCCCATGCCTCCATGTGCTAGGCAAGCATTCTACCACTGAGCCAGTCCCTGCAATCACTGAATATTTTGAATTGCCTAAGGATTTTTAAGTGAAAACCACAGCTACTGTCTCCATTAAATAATCCATATGTTATGATGGATCTTTGTCCATATCACAGTGATTGTGGTAAAACCCCTCACCCCTCCCAGCCATTTTTAACTGAACTATTAAATGAGCCATCAGAAGTCAGCACAGTAGTATATAATAAAATCCTAAGATCCAGAGATTTAGAGGGGAAGAAAAAAGATATGAGTAGCCTGTTTTAACAGTATTTGCCATAATCATTTTATTATCATAGCAAAACTGTTCGGTGTATTACAGTATGAGTAATATTCCATACTCTGCCCCAGCTATTACTTCTTTGAATTTAGTTATAAGAAAGTTAACTCTTGCAGAAAAGAGGTAACTTTCTTAATTTTCATTGTCATGTTAAATACTTCTCTGGTATATGGTAAAAGTTGTTTTCCTTAAAGCTTTGCTACATAACCTGTGGACCTTGGCATTACCTGGGTGGGAGTAACCCAGAACAGTTGAATCAGAGCATGCCTTTCTAATAACAGTCCAGGTGACTCCTGTGTGCACTAAAATGTGAGAAGTGCTGCCTTTAAGCGTACACCTTATGTTTGGGGCAGGCTCTTTTTTTCTTTTGATCTGTGCATAAAAAGATAGTGTCTTTTTTTTTTTCCTCTTCAGAATTACCTGATTGTATAATTACCAACTACTGTAAACAGTATAATTCTAAGTAATCAAATCTCCCTGTTGCCTCTGATGAAAAATAAATGCCATGCTTGGAGTGCATTAGTGCTAGCGCTAATGGGGCTTTTGTAGCAGACTTAGTTAGATTATGATATGTGTTGCCTGCCTTTTCAGGTGCCCCTGCCCAACACCCTACCCCTCCCTAAGAGGGAGACTATACAACAGAGCTCCAGCCTCACTCCAGTTCCTCCCACTACTTTCAGCCTCACCTTCAAGGTATGTACAACATCCATCTCTAAGGGTCCTTCATTACTGCATGCAAGGGGGCATATTCTTTTGGTATCTTTATTAGTTTTATGTGGTAAGCAACAATACCAAGCTAAGGAAACGGAGATGTGAAATTATTCCTTAAACCTTCATTAGTTTTTAAAACAAATTAGCAGTGACTTGATATCCTTGTGTTTTAAGTGAGGCCTTTTATACCTGTCATTTTGTATTTTGTCTTTTCTGCTCAAGTGTGAAGTGAGTGAATGCAATTTAGTGATAAAAATGTTTTATGGAAAGGTAGTTAATTAATATGAATGTTCCTTAGTAAAAATAAAATCAGGGGATTTTGACTTAAGTGGACAAAACAGGTTTAGCACTTATTAATGTCAACAGCCAAGCTTATTTTTATCTCATTTATAATTTTGAGCTATATTCATTTTTTTCACAGCTGAATTGAGACTATTTTAATCTGTTGTGTACCTTAGATTCATTAGTCAGGTTTAAAAGAAACATGAAATTATGTCTTTTTTTTTTCCTTTTTCAGTGTACTTATTTCACTGTTGCTCTTTGTTCATAATCTGAGCAACTGCAGTAATTAACTGCTGGTTAATTCACTGGTTGACAGTGAATCTCTTGGATGGTGTTTAGAAAAAGGAGAGGAAATTTAAATTGTTTTATCATGTGGCCTGTGTTCATTTCGGGATTCTTTCAACTTGAGTCCCCAGCCTCCTGATCACTTGTTTCTCTTACCCTCTTCTTTGTAAGAGGCTTAGTAAATACATTCAAAACTGTAAAATTTTAGAAAAAAACCACCCTGCTTTGTATCATCCTTACCAGTCCTTACTATTTACTGCCAGTTCCTGTTAGGCCTTTGCTGTTTCTTTTCACTTAAATGACTATCTCAGCCTGTGTTCTTTACTTTGTCTAATAATTTATATGATTTTTATCATTACGCTATTCAAGACAATAATCTGACTTCACATAAACAAATAGTTCATCTTTATATTTTTAAGCCAGTAGTTAAGTGTTTAGTGTACTGTTCACCTTTGCCTTTCACTCATGTTTTATCATTCCAAGGAGAAATAGTAGACATTTAGTTTAAATTAAATTGCATAAGGCACAAGGCTTGTTGTTTCTGACATCTCTCTTTGAGCAATAAATGAAATAAATTCTATATGGATGTTGCTGAGAGTGTGTATTG
Source organism: Glaucomys volans (assembly GCA_020662805.1). Lineage (NCBI taxonomy): Eukaryota > Metazoa > Chordata > Mammalia > Rodentia > Sciuridae > Glaucomys > Glaucomys volans. The sequence continues at coordinate 670,948 of JAJEJO010000717.1, read as the reverse complement.
CTAAATAATTGTAGTTTAGTTTCCTTGTAGTTCCAAAAATAGAAATTTCAAGTTTTCTTCCTGCTTAATAAAAGGAAATTAAGTCAAATACATGTGGCCTATATATTAAATTTGCAGTGTTGATTTGCTAAAATTTAATTGTTTCTTCAGCAAAATTGGTATGAAAGACAGTGTACACTGAAATTGCCTTTTGGTTAACCCCCTCACCCCCCAATTTTAAAATTAAATATATTTGAAATCAGCAAGGTGATTGTGAGAAAAATAAAAGATGTTTCCCAAGCACAAAGGCATCCCACATTCTGAATGTGCAATTAATGCAGTTAGTCATTAAGACAAGGTGATATGAGGGCTGTGTGTTTTAAAAGGGATGCAGGTGGGGCCCGAGGGGGTTAATTATATTTCTACAGTAAATTTGTTGGCTCTTTATCATTCTTCAAGTACATTAAAATTTTAGAAATTGGTACTTCAAGGACCCACAAGCTCCCCATTATTAAAAATGTTAAATTTCAAAATCTATGTATCTGGTAGCCTTAAGGTAATATATTTAGAATTCAATTACATATGTGACTTTCATTTATGTAATGTCTTATGCACATTTTGAACAGTGCTGCTCTAAACAGATTGAAAGAAGACCTTGTTTCTGCTTTTAACAAATTAGAAGACTACAATTAAATCCTGACCACAAATAGAAATGGCTATAAAGCCAGTAGGTAAAATGCTTAAAGAGGTCTGGGTGTGAAACAGGTAGTGTTTACACTACATCAAAGCCCAAAACCTTTCTAGTTATATTTTGCCTTTTTAGGACACTGTGAGCATGAAACAGACAACCAATATATACCTTGCATTTGATAAGTACTAGCTTTAAAAAAAAAAATGTAGAGAATAGGTGTTTCCTAAGGACCTCTGCAATCATAGGCAGAGCCTCAATTCTAAAGGGTCATCTTGGTTCCTTCTCTTACTCTTCACTGGTGAGGGGGGTAGGCAGGGCTCATATTATTTGGTGCTAGAGTCCTAACTTTAGTTCACTGACTTGTTTCCCAAAGCCATTAATGAGTTCTCTGTAGAAATGGAAATAAACCCCACTCCACGTACTCTCAGTTTGAGTAAAGGGGCAAGTGAAAAATTTGAAAGCCTTAGATTTTCTCTGCTTTATGTAGTTTTTGACATGTTTGAAATTTAATTATTGATAGATAGACACACATATATATGTTAGTCAACTTTTCATCAGTGTGACCAGAATACTTGACATAAACAACGTAAAGGAAGAAAGATTTATTTGGATCACATTTTCAGCATTATCAGTCCACAGTCAGCTGGCTCCCTTGCTTTTGGGCCTGAGGTAAGGCCAAACATCATGGCAGAAGAGCTTGGTGGAGCAAAGTCGTTCACTTCACAGCTGCTAGGGAGCAGAGAAAGAGGAAGGCCCAAAGAGACACACGATCTAGTCAAGGACCCACTCATTCAAGTAGGTCCTACCGCCCACAGTATCGCTAACTCCGGATAATGCCATCAAATTAGTAATGCACTGAGGAGGTCAGAACCTTCATGATCCAGTCACTTCCCATCGCCCCCCCTCTGAGCATGGCTACATTAGGGACCAAGCTTTCAACACAGGAGTCTGTTGAAAACTCTTCATATCTAAACCATAACAATATATATACTTTTTCTGTATTGTGTTTTTGTTCTTTGTCTTCGCTTTTACAAATGTTCTCCCTTTTGCAGATGGAGTCTGCACGAAAGGCGTGGGAGAATTCTCCAAATGTACGGGAAAAGGGGTCTCCAGTAACTTCCACAGCACCTCCGATTGCAAGTGGAGTCAGCAGTAGTGCTAGTGGGCCCAGCACTGCCAATTACAGTTCGTTCTCGAGTGCATCAGTGCCTCAGATTCCTGTTGCTTCAGTCACTCCAACAACATCACTATCAGGTAGAACTTTTTACATCTTTCCTTAAACACCTTTGTGGGTGTGTGCACGTGCCCACACACTTGGGTGAGCAGTGCTGGGGATTGAACTCAGGACTTCAGGAATATTAGGCAAGTGTCCTACCACTGAGCTACATCCCCAGCTTAAATATCTTGAATTGTTTAAAATCTTACAGTCTTTGTTCACCATCCCCCAAAAGCATGGTATACAGAAGATGTCAGATTGTGGGTGAGAGAGTTATCAGCTCTTTTGTCAACCTTCTGGCTCCACTTAGCCCTTCCTCCTCTTTACTCTCAGAATTTTAGTTATTTTGGTAAATATTTATTGAAAGCTAACTGAGCCATTGTTGCTGGACCATCCTGTCCCCAGCCCCAACACACCACAGTACAGACACCAAAGAATAATTGAGAAAAAAAATTTTCTTATAAATTTTCTATGAAGTTTTACCTTTTGATATATTTTATTTGTACATAGTTGTATTTACTAATTTGATTGGCTCAGAAATAATAATCGCATAGCTTTTAAATGTTTTGCAATCTGTATCTAATATAAATTTAATTGGCCTGAACCAAGTGGGTTAACTTAAATTTTCTGGTGAAAATTTAGGTACACAGAATTTCCAACCTCTGCTATTTGAGAGATGAAATCCATTGGTTTTGGGGTTTGATTTGGTGGGGTTTGGTTTGGTTTTATGGTACTGGAGATTGAGTGCAGTGGTGCTCTACTACTGAGCTAAATCTCCAACCCCTGTTATTATTTACTTTGATACAGGCTCTCTCTAGATTTCTCTGACTGGCCTTGACTTGCAGTCCTCCTGCCTCAGCCTCCTGAGTGACTAGGATTTTAGGCATGTGCTACCATGCCTGACCTAAGTTCCTTATATGAAATGATGTAGTGCTTGCATATATATAAGCCTACCTGTATCTTCTGGTATGCTTTGAATCATCCCTAGATCACTTTTAATGCCTAACAGTATAAACATTATACAGTATAGTTTAAGAAAAATAATAATGAAAACTGTATGTTCAGTACAGATCAATTTTTTTTTCAATATTTTTAACCTGTGGTTGCTTGGATACTCAAATGTTGAACCCTCAGGTACAGAGGGCCTACTATACATAATGGGTATAAACATTAATCTTCTAGTTCCTGTTTGGTACAGTCAACAACAGTGACACTTTTAGATGTGCAGTATTTTCCCCTGATTCTATCCCTCCCTCATATCCAGGAGCTGGCACATACACTACCTCTTCTTTGAGTACAAAGTCTACCACCACGTCGGACCCTCCTAATATTTGTAAAGTGAAGCCCCAGCAGTTACAGACAAGCAGCCTGCCTTCTGCAAGTCATTTCTCACAGTTAAGCTGTATGCCTTCCCTTATTGCCCAGCAACAACAGAGTCCACAAGTTTATGTGTCTCAGTCTGCAGCAGGTAATATTGTAGGCTTAAATATAAAGAATTTAGAAAATGAAAACTTTTTTTAAATGCCTGGTTTTTTCTCTTTCCTTTGTTAACACTTTCAAGTTTAAATGTTTTTTGATGTGCTTTGCAAATATGTCCCCCTCTAAAGTTAAATCCTCTCTCTCCTTGACAAGAATTCCTGGACTCAGCCGCAGTTGTTTCATTTATATTATTACCAGTTGTTATAACACAAATTGGTGTCTAATAATTTGAAAAATTATTTATGCATGTGTCACTGTTCCAATCAAATTATAAATCATTTAACAATAGGTAATAATTTAGCAGAGAGGAGGAATTAAAGATAAAAATAGAAAAAATTATATAGTGGTGGTGGGTAGCTGGTCCTAATGAAAATCACAGTATGTATCTGAAACATCTAAAAAATATTTAAACTCACTAAAGATTAAATTAAAAATTAAAAATGATGCTATTTCTTACCTTTAAGGGATAAATTAATAATTAGTGTCTGTTAGTATCCAGTGTCTAGAGATGCCAGGTATTGTTGATAATCCTAAAATATAAGTTGACGTAATTCTTTTTGAAAAGTGTCTTACACAATTCACATATACATACTCACTGTGATAACAATTTCGTAGCTAGGAATCTTTTAACAAATAAATTTTGAGGGTATTCATACGTTTTTAATAGTGAGAAATTTAAAACAATATGGGTAGGTCTCCAGAATATACTATTATAGAAAAATAGCCAGTCATAATTTAGTATGTATAGAAATGTGTAGTCTATACCAAACTTTTTAAATTAAGTATCCATTCTTTTGATATGTATTTTGCTAAATTCTAGTAAGTAGATTTAAAATTAGAGTGGATTTGTTGGTTCATTGGGTAGGTTTATGTTCAATATTTATGTGAAATTTTATCAATAAATTTTAGGCAGAAGAGTTTACTTTTCCACAACCTCATAAATACTGGTTAAACCATATATATATATATATATGTATATATATATGCCTTTTTCTTTTTCGTTTATTATTATTATTTTTCTGTAGTTGTAGATGGACAGAATGCCTTTATTTGATAATTTATTTTCATGTGGTCCTAAGGATCGAACCCAGTGCTTCACACATGCTGCCACTGAGCCACAACCCCACCCCTATATATACCTTTTATACTAGTATTTTTTTTTTGTTTGGTTGGTTGGTTGCTCGCTTGCTTTTGGGTTTTGTGGCAATTTTTTGCTTTTGTTTTTGCTTTTTTAGGGGTGCATTTGTATCTTTTTCACATTTCTAGCTTTTCTATGGCTTGATTATTTTTGAGAGGGCTCACTTAGAAATCTGCTAGAAAACTTAGTTTTTTATTTACTACTTGGAAAATTTGGAAATTTAGACATTATTGCTGCTTGTTTTTCCTGGTGGCCTGCAGCTCAGATCCCAGCTTTCTATATGGATACAAGTCATCTGTTCAATACCCAACATGCACGATTGGCTCCACCATCCCTGGCTCAGCAACAGGGCTTCCAGCCAGGTCTCTCTCAGGTAACTATCAAAGACTTCTTTCATCCTGTATTATTTCTTGCCATTTTTGTGGTTGTAATAGTTAACCTTAGACTACAAAGTGGACTCCCTAAAGTTGCATCATACCCAAAATTACCTTGATAGGCTACTGGCAAAATTTTAAGCTTTCCCAAATTTACCAGAGTTTGATAGTTACAATGTAGAAGGGAGCTGATATATATACTATTAATTTTACATTCTTAGCCGGGCGTGGTGGCACACGCCTGTAATCCCAGCACTTGGGAGGCTGAGGCAGGAGGATCACAGCCAGTTCAAAGCCAGCCTCAGCAATTTAGCGAGGCCCTAAGCAACTCAGCGAGACCCTGTCTCTAAATAAAATGCAAAATAGGGCTGGGGATGTGGCTCAGTGGTTGAGTGCCCCTGGGTTCAATCCCCAGTACCAAAAAAAAAAAAAAAAATTACGTTCTTTCTGTGTCTCAGGTTACTTTTTCCGTGTTTTGATTCACATGTATGATGCTCATATACATTTAAATGAATGTGTTTATTTTTTTCGTTGCACTGCAGCCAGCTTCAGTTCAGCAAATTCCAATCCCTATTTATGCACCACTACAAGGGCAGCATCAAGCCCAGCTGAGTTTGGGGGCTGGACCTGCTGTTTCCCAGGCTCAAGAATTGTTCAGTTCTTCACTTCAGCCATATAGGTAATTGATCTAAATATCTTCATGTTAAAACTAACGAAAATGCTAGTCCCTTCTTATCAGAATTCCTGTTGCCTCTTCCTTCCTCTACACAGCTGGAATGATCATGATGATTTCATTCAATAGTTAAACATATTGAGTATACGTCATGAACCTCAGTCTCTGGTCATTTCAACAGACTTGAAGGAAGGGCAAGTCTCAAAGCTTCTTCTTAACGAAGGCAGCGACAACAGCCCCATAAGAGTTCACAGATAATACCAGCTGCCAACAGAACCTGAAACTTGTGCCTTGTGGCTGCTAACTATAAATCCAAGTGTCCTCTTTGTAAGAGCTGAGGCATGGCAGGAAACCATAGTGTATTAGGAATGGAGAATAAGGTAGAGTGTAACAGAAGAGAGAGGATGGAGTTTCAGACAAAGAATAGAAGCAGGGATAGTAATGGTGACAAGCAGGCTGTTGTTATCTACATGTGCCAAAGAGAGCGTTCTCTGTATGGATTCACTCAGATGCCGTGTACTTATTTTTACATTTAGGAAAATAATGCAAACTGGTTTTTGTTCATCTTTGATAGCTATGCAGCCCTTTATGTACATTGACCACATTTAACTTAGTTCTCATATAGACCGCATAGTAAATTAAGTTATTCCCATTTGACATGAAGTTAGGACTTCAAGAGATAGGATTTTGTTGTTGTTGTTTTAGCTTGAGGTCCACAGTGTAAATAAGAGGCCCAAACTAATTCAACCCTGGGTGTCTTTGGTAGGGGATTGGGAGTAGCCAAATGGCAAGAGCAGTGCTTGGCCGCTTAGCTACTCTCCATATTCCTGGTAACATCACTGATGATCAGAAAGAAAAATAAATTACATTCAGGACATTTAGCTTTGGAAGATTAGAAAGCAACGCATTTACTTTTAGAAATTTGTTTTATAAAAGTAGTTCTGGCCAGACCGCCCCAGCAGTGTACTCCCAGCAGCTTGGGAAGCTGAGGCAGGAGGATTGTAAGTTCAAAGCCAGCCTCAGCAACAAAGCAAGGCCCTAAACCAATTAGTGAAAACTCTTGTCTCAAAAATTTAAAAAAAAAAAAAAAAAAAAAAAATAGAGCGAAGGATGTGGCTTCCTGGGGCAGGTTTAGGGGAAGATAGATTTCCTATAATTTGTAAGTTAAACTATGCATGAAATGATATAGCTTATTTCTTTTAGATTATTGTAACATATCCATTAAGAAACCAGGTTCAACTAAGAGAACAGAATCATTAGTAAACTTGATAAATACGATTTTTGTGCTTTCTTTCTTTCTTTCTTTCTTTCTTTTTTTTTTTTTTTTGGTGCAGTGCTGGGGATTGAACCCGTGGCCTTGTGCTTGCAAGGCAAGCACTCTACCAACTGAGCTATATCCCCAGCCCACTTTTGTGCTTCTTGATGAAAGATTCTTCAGTAGAATTTGTGTGTCTGTATCATCACACATGTAGTATTTCCTGTTTTTAGGTCTTCCGTCATTTAGTTTGATTATTTCATGAAATTCTCTTCCAGTTAGATATAAAGCTGTTTATCTGAGCTAGAAGTTGGAGGTAGGGGTGTATGTGTTGTTTGCTTTTTAAATTTGGGATATCTTGAAATTTCTTTTTAAAAATGAAACTTTATAAAGCTGGTGGTATGGCTCAGTGATAGAGCACTTGCCTAACGTGTAAGGCCCTGGGTTTGATCCTCAGCACTACAGGTAAATGAATGAATGCACGGATGGGTAAATAAATGAAATAAAACTTTTTCTAATTCAGGAATAACAGATAAATTGCTCTCACAAGCCAGTCTTTTTTTGCATTGCTGGTGGTCAAAGCCAAGGCCTTGTGCATGCTAGGCAAGTCTTCTGCCACTGAGCTATGCCCCCAGCCCCAATTTATATTGTCTGCTTGAAACAATGTTGGGCAAGTTCATGGCCACTCTCCAGCTCTGTGATCACATGGCCATGAGAAGTTGAGGAGGGATGGGCTGATACTTCCTGTCTATAATCCCTGTTTCAACAAACTGTCTCGAAAGATGTGCTTTTGAAGACTAAACTGGTTCAACTGAGGTGTAATGTAGGACACATGTATATAATTGTGGCTAGAGGCTACTGTACTGGAAGGCACACAGTTTAGATTTTTAAAGCAGTTTTTTCTCTAAGCACTAGAGCTCTTGGTTATTTGTGACATTTGTTCTTAGGATTTTCATATTTGAGATAAAGTTAATTCATAACACAACCTTCTCCTCTTTAATACTTCCATAGATCTCAGCCAGCCTTTATGCAGAGCAGTCTGTCCCAGCCATCTGTGGTGCTTTCTGGCACTGCTATCCACAACTTCCCAGCCGTCCAGCACCAGGAACTTGCCAAGGCACAATCAGGTCTTGCCTTTCAACAAACTTCAAATACTCAACCTATCCCTATATTGTATGAACACCAGCTGGGGCAGGCATCAGGACTAGGAGGTTCCCAACTGATCGATACACATCTTCTCCAGGTAAGGCAGGGGCCAGCATGATGCACCATCATTATATTTTCCTATTTTTAAAAATCCAGATTATGTTAAGGAAGCTTTCTTTCTTTAAAAAAGAAAAGTGTGATAGACGACACAATGAAAAACTAGTGGTCTATCTTTTCCTTTTTATGTTATAGTAGTATTTGCTAAAGATGCTTTGGAAGATAGCCTCTGACTATTTTCTTATAAAAATTCTTTCTAGGCTAGAGCAAATCTGACTCAGGCCTCAAACCTTTATTCTGGACAAGTACAACAGCCTGGGCAAACAAATTTTTATAACACCGCCCAGTCACCAAGTGCTCTCCAGCAGGTAAACTATGGCATGGTAAATTTCCTCAATTTTATTATTATTTTTATTGCTTTTGTTATTGTCTGGGAATTTATATAGAAACAAGAAGGGAAGAGTGGTTTTCAAACTTCCCTTGGGTGTTCTGGGAATTCCATTGAGTCCACTGGCAGGTGGAAGGTGCTTCACTCAATCCCATAATACCCTTCTCCTGACTTTCCCTGCTCACTCCCCACTTCAATGATTTCTGGATCCCTTGTACCCTGTGTTGGTAATTGAACCCAAGGCCTCACACATGTATCACTGAACTATATTCACAGCGTGCGCCCCCACCCCCCCCCCCTTTTGGCTGGGTTTCCATGTGATATAGTTTATTTTAGCAGAGGACTCAAGAATATAAAAGTTTGAAAACCATTTTTCAGGAATATAAATGTGGTAGGTGGTTTGCCCGTGGTGTGAGAGGTAAAGGGAGACACTGACCGCTTAATGTAACATATTGGGTGTTGTAGTGCAGAATGAGGAGTGTGAAGTGCCCATCACCTTTCTGATGAATGCAGCAGTATTCTTCATTGAAAATTTTGATTTTTTTTTTTTTTAATGTCTCCCCTAAAGACATCATTAATCATCTTTTTACAAAGTGGTTGGAAGTCTGGAGGAGAAGGGCAAGCCATTAGTTTTTTGTTTGGGTTGTTCTTGTTTTGTTTTGTTTCTAAATGGTTATACATGACAGTAGGGTAGCCATTAGTTATTTTATCATGACTCTTTTGGGCTGTTATTTTAAGGAGCAACAGTTTATAGATGTAATGTCATCTCATTGACATTAAGATTATAGTGTTTGAGAATTCAAAGGGTTCTTTGTTTTTCTTATTGAATCTTGTTTTAAGCAGAACAGAAACACTATACAAATAACTGGGAACTCATGACTGCTTTCTTAAATTGTAGCATGTATTTTGTGGTTATTTGGCGTGTACTGTGAACTTCAAAAATGGTCAAATTATTTCAGTTATATAGTTTCTTCACTACACATAACATTCACACAACCACAGTCAAGCACCCAGCTGCTCAGGAGATTGAGATGAGGGTCACAAGTTTGAGAGCAGTGTGGCTTATTGTAAGGCCTCTTCTAAGAGAGAGCACAGTCCTAGCTATGTTAGTTTATAGAAGGGCCATCTGTGATGTGCACATGATAATGAAATTGCCCAAAAGTGCATTTCCCAAAATGACTACTTTTTATTGATATACTTTTAATAAAAGAAAGGGATAGTCACCAAGCAAAAATTTGTAGCGAGACATATTTGTAGACTGATGTATTCTATTTAAAGTCTTACTCAGAAATAGTGAAGGGTGGTGTATCTTACAGGGATACGCATACCAAAGTCACAAGCAAATTACTACAGTGTCTGCCTGCTTGTTTTCTAGGTTACAGTTCCTTTACCAGCATCCCAGCTTTCCTTGCCTAATTTTGGATCTACAGGGCAGCCTCTCATTGCTTTGCCTCAGACTCTTCAGCCCCCTTTACAGCACACCACTCCACAAGCTCAGGCTCAGAGCCTGAGCCGTCCTGCACAAGTAAGCCAACCCTTCAGAGGACTAATCCCTGCTGGGACACAGCACAGCATGATTGCAACCACAGGAAAGGTAAGTGAAGAGAAATACATGCACTCATTAGGGAATTGAAGCCCATATGTTCATATGGGGGGGGGGGGAAAGATTCAATTTTTTACCACCCTGCAAAAAATCTCAAACTTTTATATTACTTACTCCTTATTACTATTACCAGTGTGTGACTCCCTCTCGCTTTTACCTAAAACAAAGAACTAACAAATTTTGTGGAAGAATTGGATGGATAAGAGTCTCTTAGGCTTGTTTAATTACATTAATTTTAAGTCTGTTTAGCCTGATGATTCCATGAAATTTGAAGCCTGGCAATAAGGTTTTTGTGTTGAGGTTCTTCGTCCTTTCCTACATGAAAGCTTCATATTATAGGACATTAAACATATCACCTAGCTTAAGGAATGTTGAGTCTACTTTATGCTTTTTCTCAGATGTCTGAAATGGAACTCAAAGCCTTTGGAAGTGGCATTGATATAAAACCAGGCACACCTCCAATCGGTGGTAGAAGCACCACACCAACATCTAGTCCTTTCCGGTAAAATGCATATTTAAATTTGCTTATGACATTTCAGAGTAATGGATCACCTTTTGTTTGTTAAGTATATGTCAACAGTCTTGATTATTTTATCTAAAATGTTAACATGTATTTTAAGAAAACTCACCTGGGCACAGAGACTCACATCTATAATCCCAGCTACCTAGAAGACTGAGGCAGGAAGGTCACAAGTTCCAGGCCAGCGCAGGCACTTACTTAGCTAAGAGTCTGTCTTAGAACAGTAGGGTATGTAACTCAGTGGCAGAATGCTTGCCTGACCCATGTGAAATCCTGGCCAATCCTGTACCACATAAAAAAAGAAAATGGTTTTAATGCCGGGCAGATATAGCTACTCTTCTTTCTCGCCTCTGCCTTTCCAATGGCTCCTAGCACATTGTTTGGTCAATTTTCATCAACTATCAAGTATGATGAAAATACCAAGAAAAATGCCTATAAAAATCTAGCAGCATTTACGTGGCAGTACTGTACTCACCAGCAATGGCTTCTCTCCAAGGGCTACTTCAACAAGTCCAAACAGCCAGTCCAGCAAAATGAGCAGCATTGTCTATCAGAAGCAGTTCCAGTCAGCCCCTGCCACCGTGAGAATGACACAGCCATTTCCTACACAGTTTGCACCCCAGGTAGGCAGATCTAAGTAAGAATGAGTATTAATTTACTTGCATACAATTGTTAATCTTATTAAATCTGATTTTATAATCTTACTGAATGTTAACCAGTTTAATAAGTACAGTTTTAAATGAAAAAGTTTGATTTTAACAAATTTTTGATATTCAGATATATTCTTTGCAATTTATAGGTAGACTCCAATAGTAATGGTTTAGTTTTAAAGCAGACAATAAAAATATACCAAAGGTTCCCCACACAGCTCTGATCATTTGAGTCCTGTTCCATTTCTTTTTTTGAAGAAGTTGACTATTCAGCGAAGGTCCCAGTGCTTGAGGTTTTCTAGGTTCAAAGTGGGCTTTTTCTTTTTTTTTTACTTTTAATGAATCTGTGTGCAGTTGAAGTAAAATTTTCAAATAGATGTTTTAAGTATATGTATAAATAGTTGGCTTCCCTTTGCTAATCATAGGACTGAAAATTGATAACAACTCTCAAACTAGAATGGGTTCCTGAGATTATCTTCAGATTGTCTGGTGTAGGTGTATGCCTCTTCTGCAGGTGTACCTTTTTAAAAGACATCTTAATGAATAGCTTTTCCATCCCCCTCTGGAATTTGCACCTGAGGTACTAGAATCAACTGACATGCCGTAGCATGCTTTGCCTTATTTTCCTGTTAAATTCTCCTAGCATGACTTGTTTGTTCTTTGTCTTTGTTAATGAAATCGCACAATCCATAAGCTTCCTTTCACTGGCAGGATGGGCACAGATTTATTCTGGGAAAAGCCAACCTGGTCTAGTTGGCCTTTTTTTTTTTTTTTCTTTTTTTTTTTTTTTTTTTTTTTTTAACAGTTCAATGTTGTATGTTTTGTTTTTTTCACTCAGATTCTCTCTCAGCCTAACCTGGTCCCTCCATTGGTAAGAGCCCCACATACTAACACCTTCCCAGCGCCTGTTCAGAGGCCACCAATGGCACTGGCCAGTCAGATGCCTCCTCCGCTGACCACAGGCCTCATGAGCCATGCTCGTTTGCCACATGTAGCCAGGGGTCCTTGTGGATCACTATCCGGAGTCAGAGGTAATCAGGCCCAGGCTGCGTTGAAGGCTGAACAAGACATGAAGGTTAGTACAGTGTTAACAGCCAGCAGAGCAAGATTTGTCTCTGAACCATGTCTTAAAATGCCTCTGGACCATAACCACATACCCAGGCATTTATTGTCTAGAGACCTGACCAAGCTACTTTTGTGCATCTCTCCTCACCCGCTGCCCTGTTTTTCCCTCCCACCCCCACCGTTTTCCTTTTTTTTTTTTTTTTTTTTTTTTTTTTAACTTTTTTGTTTTTGTTTTTGTGTTTTGGTTTTTTACGACTATAGTCAAAAACAATAACATTTTAAACTCTGGTCAATTGAACTGCTTATAAAACAAGAATTTGAGGGAGATCTGAGTTCGGATGCTATATTTTTGAAATAGCAAAAAAGTAATTATGGATTATTATAGCCTTCCCCATTTTCTTTATTTATTTTTAATTTTTTTTTTTGTTTTGTTTTTTTTTTCCCCCCCCCATTCCCCCTCTCCCTCCTTCATCCCCCATCCAGCCTATCATGTAATCATGGTTATGTAAAAATTCTGGAAAGGGTAAGACATGTTACCTATCGATTTTTCTTCCCTCATGAATCATTCCAGTATGGTTTTCTTCTCAAGCCATTGTCACATCCTTTTTTGCCTGCCCCTTGAGGTGGGTATGTTCTACAATGGATTGTGCAGTTATAGATGAAGAACTCAGAAAAGCACTTTGGGATCCTTCGTGATGAAAGGCACGAGTAAACGTGAGGTTGGCTAAAGCAGAGGCGTGCCTTTAGGAGTCTGTGTGGGGACAGCTTTTGTAGCACAGCCCTGACCTGTCTGCCTGTGCAGCCAGAGGGAGTGTTTTCACCCTCAGGGTCTTGGTTATTTCATCTGTTTCGTACTATGTAGATCAGACTGGAACAAAGAAAAGCTTGTTGCTGACAGCCTGGGACGAGTGTGTAGGGATGCTCATACTGAGTTAGAAACGTGTTTGTGACGACCTTGTTAGAGAATTCAGTTGGCTGGCTAAAGTTCCTTTCTGCGTTGACATCCTTGTGATTCTGATGCTGAGTAATAAAATGTAAAGACTGCCCTGCAGTAAAACTTGTTAAATATTATCTACTTTTATTAGGCCAAGTGTGCTTAGGGTTTTAATCTGTTTCTACTAAAAATACTAGTACACGTAAAAACCTGTGGAGATTATTTGGCCTTGGTTTCCAGTTCTGCTCCTAGCTTCTTGGCACTAACTTCCATACATTCTCTTGTTAGAAATGACAGTAGAGCTTAATAACCTAAATGGGGTGGGAGTGGATACAGGTTTTTTGAAAATTACTTTAGATCTTTGGCTAGTACAGACTACCTGTAGAACATTAAGGATGTTTTGTTAAATGCAAGAGGTATAGAGACTTAAGTTTGAATTGTGTATGTTACAGAGGATAGTTTACAGATTGACGTAAGTATATTCTTTGGGGCGCATAGTCAATAAAACTAAGAAATTATTTTACCAGCTCAGAATGTGGTAGGAGCTATCAGAACTTAGTGATCAGGTGACGTTGTAGTTACTAATTTCTGATGCTCTTCCCCTGCAGAGGAGAGCTGTGGGAAGAGGACTCAGCCACAAGACATTTGGTCCTAGGTGTTGGTAATGCCACCATATAAGTGCTTCCTTTCATTCTGTTGTAGACCACATATTGATAACTAGAAGTTTTAAGTGTTACATGTATGTTTTCAGACTTGCAAGCAGCCTCCCTAAATAAAACTTGATATCAATAAGCTGTCCCAGAAAAGAGTCAGACCGCTAGCAATATATGTTTTATTATTTATAAGAGGGCAGACTCTGAAAAGATGGTGGGAGGTGGTCTTGTTTCAGATGTTAAAAAAATCACATGAAATGTTTTCAAAGATAGGAAGAAGTCTATGCACTAAAAACTGAAAGATCAATGAGGTACCTTTGGCTTAGGCCAAACCAGCGTGGGGAAAACTGATTTGTGATTGGTAAAAGAATTTGAACTGAGATTGATTTGACAGGCTTTGGTGATGCTGCAGCATTTTCAGTTGCTGTTTCTCACTTTTTAAGGCAAAACAGAGAGCAGAGGTTCTTCAGTCCACGCAGCGGTTCTTCTCTGAACAGCAACAGAGCAAACAGATAGGAGGCAAAACCCAGAAAGTGGACAGTGATTCAAGCAAACCTCCTGAAACACTGACCGACCCTCCTGGTGTCTGTCAGGAAAAAGTAGAAGAAAAGCCGCCTCCTGCACCCACCATAGCCACCAAACCTGTTAGAACTGGACCAATCAAACCTCAAGCTATCAAAACCGAAGAAACGAAATCTTAAAGGCTATGGTTTATTGCAGGGTATTGAGGGAGGGGGGAGGGGAAACAAAATGAAGTCAGATAATGCCAGTAGCCACCGGGTTAAAATGATCTGTGACATTATCCTGTCTAGAGCTTGGAGATGCACAGGGACATAAGAGTGATTTGCTCTGACACCCAGCTGCTGCACCGGTTAAAACCAGGCTTTGCAAGCTTGCACCTGCTGTATGACGTTGGCTCAGTTGATGGCTGTGCATCTTCAGTCAGAATCTGTATATGTATATGTGCACATATTCCTGAAGTGCATATAATTTTTAGAACTAAAAATCTCTATGGTTAGATGAAACATCAGAAATAGGAGGGAATAACACCGCAGAGGAATAGCTCAGCCTGAATGGTGTGGCAGACCCGGCCAGTGTGGTTTCTTTGCTCCCTTATGTTCGTTGCATATGGTTATGGTGTTCGCAGACTTGGAGGTAAAGAGCTGAAGGTAACTGGTGCTGGAGAGAGGAGCCTTATTTTTTATTATGGCAGCTTGCTATTTTTGTAACTGATGACTGAGTTGAACACAATCAAAGTACAGTAGTAACTGATCTCCCCTTCTTCCTGAATGAGTGAGCAGATGATTAAATATCGACGTCAGCATCCGTGAGCACACCGGAACGAGCAGTGTTTGGCACTGCTTCTGTTAGGAATGATGCTGTGTTTTGGTTGTGGTCTGAAGCTTGGAAGCGCTGCTTGGCATCTCCTTTCTTCCATGGGGCGCTCACCAAACACAACAGATATGGTAAAATGCTGGTTAGGTTGAGTCTTGCTTGCCTCCACTTGGTCACCTGTGTAAGAATCCAGTGGTTGTTTTGTTTTGCTTTTTGTTTCTTGTTTTTTTGTTTTTTTTTCCTGGCTTTTTTTTTTTTTTAACAGTTTTTAGCTGATGTTCATGAAGAGAGTGAGTACTTGGAACTGTGCCGCCAATGAAAGGAAATCCCAAGGAAGTACATTTCTTTACAGAGCTGTGTCCTGCCATCCTTTGGGCCCTCTGCTGGAAAAGTAGAATCAAGTCTCAAATAATTGCCTTTTTAATTGTATCCTCTAGTATTGTAGATGTAGGGCAGTACTGTATCATACTCTGTGAATGTAAAGCCTCTTGTACCTGCTTTATGATACGTAGTAGTGACCGTGCTTTATCAGAGCTGTTTTTAATGACGTTACTCTAGAATGTTTTCTTTTCAGATGATGATTGAGAAGCTAATAAAAAAAAAATGGTGCCAGGTATCACAACAGTAACAGAATTTTGCTGTTTTCTCGGGTTTTGTTTAGTTTTTGTTTTTTTACACCCCCCACCCCCTTTTAATGGAGTGTGCTGGATGTCTCTATTATTTTGTTCAGATGACTGCAGAACCTGGAAAAGCTGTTGCTGCTATTGATGCATAACATACTGCTATTATTGGTCTTTTTATATAAATATAAATATATATATATATATATACATATATATATAATTTGAATTTTTGGAAACTTTAGCTGTGCTGTCAACTTTGGAAAAAGTATCCCAGTTTACTGTGTTGAGTTGGCATTGTACAGAAATTAACAGCCATATTGGTCTAGAAACGTTAAACTTAATTTTTTCCATTTGTACAGGGGTAACGCACTGTATTAAATATGTAAGGTCTTATCTACGTGGGTTTGATTACAGAAACTAATAAAGTATTCTCTAAATAATGAACCTTGGATCTTCTGTTCCATTCCTGAAATCCTAAGCAGGGCCTGTCATGTACCAGAATACTGTGCTCAAGGAGAGACAGTCCTCCAGAGACTTGGCCTCTGCCCTTCAGAGGCTCCAAGCCCATTGTCAGGCAGTGTTGTGGAGGAAAACAGTCTTGGCCCCAGTTTTCAGGGTGGTCACACTTTGATTTGAAAACAGGTGTGTCAGGGAGGAATCCTTAATGATGCAAAATACTGAACATTGAAAAGAGTCACTGCAGAGATGGTGGCACACACCTGCAATTCCAGCAGCTCAGGAGGCCCAGGCAAGAGGATCACAAGTTCAAAGCCAGCCTCAGCAACTCAGTGAATCCCTGTCTCTAAATGAAATATTGAAAAGGGCCCAGGGAGTGGCTCAGTGGTTAAGACCCCTGGGTTCATCCCCCAGTGTACCGCCCGCCACACAGGAAAGTCGCCACGCTGTGGACAGAAGGTGAAAGGCCGTATCTGAATATCTGCCTGTGTGGTTTTCACGTTCTTGTTAACACTCATAAACGCCACTCCTGCTCAGAGACTGCGACATTTCTTTTACCTCTTGGGGTGCACTGGGGATTGAACTCAGGGGCACTTGACCACTGAGCCACATCCCCAGCCCTATTTTTTTTTTGTTGTTTTGTTTTGTTTTGTTTTGTTTTGTTTTTCCCCCAGAAACAGGGTCCTACTGAGTTGCTTAGCACCTCCCTTTTGCTGAGGCTGGCTTTGAACTCATAATCCTCCTGCCTCAGCCTCCCAAGCCACTGGGACTACAGGTGTGTGCCACCACACCAGGCCCTGTTATCATTTATTCATTGTGTAGATTACTGAGAGATTATTATAATCACTTATCCAGAAATTTCCATGTCTAGAGCACATGGTTTCCAGACCCACTTGGAACACAAGTCATTGGGTCCCTAATACCACATGTGTCCTCTTCTCATGGAGCCTTTAAAATACTCAAGGACCTTGACATAAACCCCTTGGTCTCGGGTTTTTCTCAAAATAGGCCCTAAATTAAAAGCTCTGGCTTACTGTAGGCCACTGGGGGAAGGGAGTGTATGAGTGGAAATTCAGACTACCAAAGAGCTGTGGCCACCACTTCATACATCTGCCTTCTTACCAACTCACTTCCTTAGCCACTAATTTTCATATTCTAGTCCTAAAGTTTAGGAGCTAAAGGGTGACAAACTACAGGCCACCAGGTATGTAATTCTTAGATGTTGCTGGGAGGTTTTGCTTGTTTCAGTACTAGGAACTGAACCCAGAGGTACTTTACCACTGAGCCACATCCTTAGCCTTTTTTAAATTTTGAGTCAGTCTCAACTGTAGTTGCTGAGGCTGGCCTCAAATTCAGTCTTGTCTCAGCCTCCCACGTTGCTGGGGTGGCAGGCTTTTGCTGCCATGCCCTGCTCATCAGTGATGTTTTCAGGCTTCTCTGGCAGCATATTTCATTGCTTCTTAGCACAGACTTTGCAATTCCCTTGCAATCTTTTTCTGTCCTGCGAATGAAGGGTTTTGGTGGGGAGGAGTACTGAGGATGGAACTCAGGGTCACTAGACCACTGAGGCACATCTCCAGCCCTGTTTTGTATTGTATTCAGAGACAGGGTCTCACTGAGTTGCTTAGTGCCTCACTTTTGCTGAGGCTGGCTTTGAACTCATGACCCTCCTGCCTCAGCCTCCTCATCTGCTGGGATTACAGGCATGTGCCACCATGCCTGGCAATATAAAGCATTTTTAATGTGTCCTAGATGAGCTCTAAGAAACATCTTTAGGTGCTTTAGAAATATCAACAGTAAAATGTCTTTGTGAAATGAAGTAGAAAAGACCAAGACAATAATGTTGAAATGTTACACTGGCCCACCTTAGCATGTACATGTTGCTTTTAAATCCCCAAAGAGAAGCGTTTCTTTGGCTCCTTTTCCTTCCGCACATGCTGGTCTTCATTTGCACCATCAGGGTTGGCTGGACCCTGATGTCAAATGCGCTTCCTAGGTCCTGTGGTATGCAAGCTGTCTTCCAAAGACTTAAGTCAGGTTCTCCTGCTTTGTAACTTCCCTTACCTTTTGGTCTCTTGGCAAGGTAGGTCCCAAGCAACCAGGTGGAAGCAATAGCTCCTTACTCCTGTGTCTGGTGGGTGTATCTTTCCTCTGTGAACAAGAGCCTCAACCCACAAGCCCAGAGTTGGCAGAGGTGAAAAATGTTTCCTGCATGGGTCTGCCGAGTAAGATGCTTAATTCCAACTGTGGTTTCCCCAAAGGGCAATCCACTTTTTATTATCTGTTGCTGTATCACGAATTACCCCCGCACACTGCGAGCATCTCAGTTTCTGTGGGCCACAGCAGCTTAGCTGGTACCTAGGGCTCAAGCCAGGTGCACTTCATTGTCAAGCCGTTGACCAAGTCTTCAGTCTCACTGTAAGGCTCAAATGCGGGGGAGGCCATCCTCCACGATCACCAACATGCTTGTGGCGCAGTCCCAGCCCTGCCCCACGTGCCTCTCCACAAGGCTGCCTTGCATTCTAATAGCTGGTTTCCAATCTAGACATGGAGACAGAAGTTACGTGTTTTATAGCAGTGTCAGAAGTGACATCCTTTCCTTTCTGCCATATTCTGTTCCTCATAAGGCAGTCCGTAAATCCCCACTTCAGGAGATTATGCACAGAAATGAACAACAGGAGGCAAGGACAGATGAGTCATCATGGACGCTGCCTACCACGCCATCTTTACAGGGTACAATTTCCAATTTTATTTTCAAAGGGCCATTCTGTTATGCCATCAAGTTGGCAGCTTCTAGGTGGTAGAGAATGACAGGAGCAGTGGGTCCCTTGGTAATGATCCGCTGCCACATCTTTTTTGATGTGATGTATGTTCGTTGGTCCAGTAAGATGTGCAGGATCCCATGAGGGAGAAAAGAGCTCTGTGAGCCCTTGGAGTGCTGCGAGCTGAGGTTGGTCCTGCCCTGTTACATAGGGTTACTATATGTGACCCATGTGTCAAATACATGTCAAGTCTAGTCATCAAGCAACTGGGTGGTCTTCCAGTTTTCCCTTAAGACCCTGTTACTGCTCATGGTTTTGCCTATGTTCTTGCCTTGGGCTGCTTCTCTTTCCACATGAGGCAGATGACCCAATAAGTAGCCTGAAACTGACCTTGGGAACTTGACCTTGCTGCTCTTATTCAAGGCCAACCTGAGAACTGGAGAAGATGCAGGGATGAGCTGGGGGACAGGTGTTGGTGCATGAGTAGTGATGACATGGGAGTCCCGGCTCTCCTTACGCACAGAACCATGCAAGATGGGCTGTGGCGGCCCGGTCACCGCACACCGTGAGTTCCGGTATCCTGTTCAGGACTATAAAGCTCCATCAGCAGATGGACTTGCACGGTTTCCCTGCCAACACTGTCCACAGCACATCTTTTCCATCATCAACACCCCTGCTGGCAAGTCTCCGAGTGGGCAGGTGGCCCCACTGTCTGGACCTGTACAGTCTTTTCCTGCCCTGGAACCTGCTCCGACTGGTGTCACTCAGCACATGGGTTGGAGCATTGTTCCGAAGCATGGAATATGCTACCTCCAAATCCAAGGAGGCCCACTAGGCATTGTGCTTGTGCAATATTTTGAGAGGGGCCATCATGCTTCAGACTTCTGGATCCTAAAAAGTCACTTAGGGATAGACCCACATGAATCTGCTCTAACGAGTCTATTCCTTCTGGCCCGGCATTTGGAATTGGGGCTACACTTTGGTTGCATTTGCAATAGATGTCACTCTGGTTCTCGTAGGGGCCAGAAAAGCTAGTTAAATAGGGCTGTTACAGGAACTGCTGGCCCTCCATCCTGTACTTTCCTAAGGCGGGCACTGATGGGGCTTGCCTCACCCACCACGCAGTGTTTCATTTACTACCTCGATGGACAGGCAATTTTGAAGACATTGATCAACTTAGCATCCCCACTACAAATAACGGCTGCTGGTCAGTGACCAGTGTGGAAATATTGTTGACTTCCAAGTATGTTCATTCCCATTATACATCCAAAGAGAAAGGAAATGACCACTGGGTGTGTCACAGGCCAGGGAGACCTGGGCCAGGACCACTTTCCTGGCCTCCCTGTGCCTTCAACTCTAAACCCCACTTGGTTGGGTGTAGTTTGTTTGGGGTTTGTCTTTCTGCAGTGCTGGGGATTGATCTGAAGGCCCATGCTCTCTAGCCAGTGCTTAACTACTGAGCCGCGCCCCCAGCCATGCTGATACCGTCTCAAATCCTCTAACAGTCTCCAAAATGCACAGGTCTTCCTGTGTCTAGCACACGGTGACTTGAGCACATGACCAAAGGTCCCCATGGAGAATCATGTCTATACGTTTGCTCTGCTACTATATGATCCATCCTGCTGGGGGACCCAGTTTCTCTTTTAGCCAGAAACTGAGCCAAGAGATCATGGTGAGAGTGGAGGTGGCTGCCCCTGCCACCTTCCATCACTGATACCAAGGCTGAGCACTGTTTGCTGCCTGTTCGCGGCTCCTGGGATGGCTTTGCTCTGCTAACCTCCTCTGTCTTCTCTGGGAGCCTCGGCAGCCCGTCCCCCACCACTCTGCTCCTGCTGCCGACTGGGATCCTGCTCACCTTGTTCCTGGTCACTGAGCACCTCCATCCCTTGCTGCTGCCACAGGCGAGGCCAGTTCCCATGACAGCACCTGCCACAGAGGACAGCTCCCCCGTGCTCCCCAGTGACACTGGAGCCTTTTTTGGCAATGCCCTTGCTCCCGGGTGAGGGGGCATCCCCCTCTGTGTCCCCACAGAACACACCCTGGGGGTCTTTAGCCCTCTTGGCATGTGCAGTCCAGAATGCCCGCCAGCCTTTCCCTCCTCCCACCATCTGCTGTGGAACGTCTGCTTCACTTAATGGGGATTGTCACTTACCCCTGCTTCCAAAGGCCCTCAGAGCAGCGTGTGAGCTGTCCCCTGCAGGTCCTTGTGGGGCAGTATCAAAGGAGAGTGTTCCTGCAGCCACCTCAGTGCTGCGAGCTCAGGATCCAGTCCATCCACACAGACCAACATAGGTACCTGGCTGTCACCGGGAGCCACGTGCTGTGGCTATGTTCCAGCAGCCCTGTGCTGGCCTCCACTGACTCAGCTGGGGATGCAGCCCCTTGGCTCAGTCTCCAGTACAAAAAAAAAAAAAAAAAAAAAACCAGGAGGGAGGTCAAGAGAAGTTTCTGGGTGGGTTTAGGAAGTTGCACGGTGATGAGAAACATCACAGGAGGGAACACTTGTGAATAGAGGGAGAACCATAGGAATGATGGCTGATGAGAGGGAGCGAGCTCAGAGCCCCAGGTCCGCCTGGGCCACAGGAGGACAAAGGGAAGAAAAGGTGGGAGGCGGCAGATGTGTGGGCGCCAACATTCCCTCGCAATGGTTCAGTTGTCCTCCGCCAGGAGTGAGAGTCGGGCAGGTGTGCTGGTGGGAGAAGTGCAGGGCAGCCGCTCAGAGTGGTGGCCATGCATTGACACTCGAGGGTTCCTGTGCCTCTCTAGCCACACACAGCGGCACAGGTGCCAGCGCTGAGTAGGTGGACAGGTGAGAACTGGGCTGGCACTGGGCCAAGCACAGAGGCTCGTGAGTGGGGCCCATTGCTGAGAAGACACCTGGGGCCTGGCGCCGTGCTGGAGCTGATGCCCTGTGAGCCATTGCGCACGTGTCTAAAAAGAAGTTGACTGGCCTAAGGGGCCTCGGGGACCGATGATGACGGAATAATGGGAATTCACAAGCGCACCCTGGAGCCGTGAGGTTTTGCTGGGTAGGGGTGATGAGTGCAGTCCCTAGGGGTGCCTCTGGCTCAGCAGGGACACTGCCTTCTCTCTCTGGAAGAACCCTGTCTCCTGTTTTGCCAGGAGGACCCTCAGCAGGAAGCCACTGGCTGCGGAGGTCTCCTCGGCTATTTCCCAAGCACCTTGAGAGGACCTAAGAAGCCTCGGTGTCCCTATTCATCATTGGTTGCAGTGCCTGGAGGTGGCCCGTCCTCTGCTGCAGGTGAAGCAGATGTGCTCTGGTTTCGCCTTGCCCACATGTGTTGAGAAGAGCGTGGTTGTTAAACTGCTGGACTTGGGTGTCCAGCAGGCTTTGTTTTGAATGCCAGCTTCTCCCCCCAGCAGCAAGTCCCTTCTGTCTGGTTTCTTTACTATCAGTGGCCAGAGCCGCTCCTTGGTGGAATGTGAGCTTCATGTTTGCACATCAGCAGTGGGAACGTGTTTCCGATGCGCAGCACACAGCCCAGAGGGTGATGGGGTAGGAGGAAGGGGATTTTCCTGGTTCGCATTTCGATGATCACGAGAGGTGTGGCCGAACGACAGCCAACTCTTGAGGTTCCTGTCTCAGGCTTCCCTCTCCAAAGCCACTGAACCCAAACAGCAACAAACACACACAAAATGGAGAAATCAGCAGTCTCTGCTCCTTTTGGAAATTTGCAAATGATAATTGCTTCTTACATACGCAAAAATTTGCCCAGGCTTCTGGAATCCTATGGCTGAAGGAAGCAGATGGGAAGACGCTGCTGCTGAAGATCTGCTTCGGTGTGGGTCATTGCCCGGCTTCCAGCAGGAGCTCAGCCCGGCCAAGCCTGAGCTCGGAGGGAAGAGGAAGTGAGCTCCTACTTTCAAAATGTATAAAACTGGGCCGGGGAGGACCAGGCCCAGTCAGTCCTGGCAGCACGGAGAGGAAATGCCTGTGTTTGTACACACATTCATACACATTTAGTCATTCCTGGGCTAAATGCATAGATTTAAACATGCATTTAAACATTTACAAATGAGAGAAAGACTGAATTAGGAATTTTTGCAAATATTTTCTCAATCTTCCCAGTTACCCTAGAAGAAAGATTCTCTTACAGATAAGAAAATCATCTCACAGACGGTCAATGACTTGCCCAGGGTCATTTAACTCAAAAGCAGGAGCCACGCAATCGACTTCTTTGATTCCAAAGCCAAAACAGCTGCCGTCTAGTCAGAGGGGTAGTTATCAGGGTGGGGAGGGCGGGTGGGTGAGCACAGGGGCTCCGGGATGAGGGAAGGTGATGAATTTGCTCTTTAAAATGCAGTCGATAGACAAGATGGCACGTTGCACCAGAGTCTAGGCCAGTGCTGCCTCCTCTTGCCCTGTGGGGATTCCCAAGGCCACGTTGGCAGGGATGATTTGCATCAGCTGCTACCTTCAAGGGCAAATCAATCCCATTAACTCAAGTTCCTGAGAGACTGGAGGATAAGAGGGGACGTGGTGGTGGTGGTGGCCGGTTCTTGTTTTTCCTGTCTCCGAGGAGGTGGAGAAGCTGACATGGGGTCCAGAGTGTGAAGAGAGCTTTTCTTGGCCAAACCAGGAGCTGCAGTGTGGAGAGACCATACCCTAAGCCGACCTGGGATTGGTAGGTGAGTCTGGGGCGTCCTTGTGAGAATGAATTTTCCAGCCAAAGGATCCAGCTGGTGCACTCAGGCCTTTGCAGTTCATGCTCTAACAAGGGCATTGTGACCCAGCAAGCAGCAACAGGGACACATCCCCCATTTCTTTGGAGAAGGCTGGGTCCCCAGGCAGACCTTGAGGGTAGCTTGGCTCTGTGTGGAGAGCATAGACCTTGAAGCCAGCCAGACGCGGGTTCAGATTCTAGCCCTGAGCTTTGGGTGGAGCTGCCTAACTTCCCTGCTGCTCAGTTTCCCTGTTGGTCTCACGGGAGCCATAATACAAGTAGAGACGTCCCACAGTGGTTGGCACTAAATGGGTGACGGCCATTTCTTCTGCTAGTAATACCGCCCCTCCAGCCTTTGAGCCATGTGCGTATTTGGGTAAGTGGACTGGCTCCGAGCCCCGCTGTCTGGGTCCCTGTCCTGTGGAAGGTAGGGGCTCTGGGAAGAAAGCTCTGCACGTTCCAGAGAGCCTGAGAGGGGAGGACCCCTCTGGAGTGGCACCGTCAGAGGGGGCGGCACGAGACAGGGCCCGCTGTGCAATCTGGGGGAGGTAGCGTGTGTCTCTGGTGGGGAAGGTGAGGGTGGGGAGAGGGAAGACCCTGGGACTGTGACAATGGCAGTCCTCTGTGCTGTGTCGGGGGGAGCTGGAGCTTCCTGTCACCTGAAGCCCATTTCTGATGCTTGTGTTTTAGCTTCACAGGTGCGGGGCATCGAGATCCACCCGTGCTGAGCAGGCCATGGCTCGGAAGCCCCCTGCGGACCTGAGCACTGAGCTCCCCTACGGAGACCTGGCCTCCGAGGTGACCAGGCGCCGAGTCACCATGGACAGGAGGTGCCTGAAAGCTTCCTCTGGCTTGTGGTGGGGCTGGGCTGGAGGATGGTGGCTGAGCCCCAGGAGGTGCCCGAAATGGCAGGGCACATGTTAGGTACATTTATGGTACTGCTGGGGACCCTTATCATGCCCTGTGGGAAACAGAACTTCTCCTGGGCCCTTCAGGGCGATGACACACGTCAGGGTATGTCCATTATGGAGTGGTGGACACAAGTTCCCGGCTGCTGCCTCCCAAACCTGAGTTCGGACCCCTGTTCTGCCCTTCGCTGGCCATAGGTCCTGTGTGAATCACCTCTGTCCCAGCTCCCTCTGCTGACAACTTCGGACACCGTGGGGTGTGGCCAAGGATTGGCATGTAATTGGTCTCTGGTTTTAGCTCATCTTCAGACACTTGGGCGCTATACGTGTGGGGTCACATGAAATCTGAATCCCTAACAGCTCAGGGTTGCCCAGCCCTGAGCAGATGCAAGGCCCCGGCTTCTTCCGAGGGGAGACCTGTGGGCTGGGGTTGGAAAGTGCAGGCGGGGGACTAGCTGGAATGCCTGGGAAGTGGAGGCTGCCCCAGGCTGGGATGTTCACAGCAGGGCTGGCCTGCATGGAGAATGCCCAGTGCTGGGGAGACAGCCCTTTGGGGATGGGAACTTGGATCCCAGCTCCCCTGGTTCTGTGGGACCAAGGGAGACAGTGGGCTCACTCTGAGAAGAGCTGACTCAGAATTTACTAGGGTATATCTCGTTTTTGCAAGGGGATGGTGGACAGAGAAGTCTGGGAGAAAGTCCCCTAAAATGTTAGCTGGCCCCTGCAGGTGCTGACATCTGGGTGTTTCATTCTCTCTCTCTGTCCCCATCCTATCTTTATTTGAAAACCTTTTTTTTTTTTTTTTTTGTTCTTGTGGTTGAACCCAAGGGTGCACTACCTCTGAGCTACATCCCCAGCATTTTTTTTTTTTTTTGAGACAGGTACTCCAAATTGCCCAGGATTTTACCAAGTTGCCCAAGCTAGCCTTGAACTTGAACTTGCCTCAGCCTCTCATGCTGCTAGGATTACAGGTGTGCACCACTGGTTCTGGCTATCTGAATAACATTTAATGTGTCTTTCCTTGTAGAGAAGAGATGATTACCCAAAAAGGTCATGGAACTGGGGAGATGCTCTCCTGTGTGGGTGCACAACAGACGCCTCCTCCCAGCAAGAGCTACCTCACAGTACCTCCCGCTCCGCCTCCTTCTCCGGCCGAGGATCCCGCCATCTCCCAACCAAGTATGACTTAAATTATTTTGCGGTGGATTCTTACATAAAACCCCAGCAAACAGTGTGGCGTTCCTGAGTTTGTCTTTGAAGGCTGTTTGGAAATCTTCTTTCCTCTTGTTCTTTTCCCAGAACCGCTGTCGAGCTCTGCTTATCAGAGCTGAGAGGGATTTTGTGTTTTCAAGCTGAATCTCTGACATGACATGTGCAGATTTGTTTAACTTTTTCTGTGCTGTGGAACACTTGTGGCAGATAGTCAGCTGTACTTGAATTTTAAAAAACAATCAGGTTTTGTTGTTATGAAATATGAATCAGTGAAAAGTCCGGGTGTCTGTGATGTTGACTAAAGATCTAAGGTCCAGAGAACCCTGGGGTGTCGGGTTTTCAAAACTCAGGCGGGGACATCACTGTTGGGTGGCCCTTTCACACTAGTGTAACTGAGCTGCATGCCCACGCCCTGTGGGTGTGGGGCGGCTGACTTTTAAATTTATCCATAACAACAATTTCGAAGTCTACTTCTAGAAGGTTGAAAAACTCTAACAGAAAACCTTACTTTGAAAAGTGGCCACGTGAAAAATGACTTAGTGGGGTGAATTATATTTCTCAGGTTCCCCTGCTTAAGCCTCTCGGCAGACCCCAGAGCACCCTGAAGGATTTCTCAGGCTCCTCTGAATGGCCAGAAGGCAGCAGAAGTGGGATGACTCAGATGCACAAAGGAAAAGGTCCTTCTGTGCCCTCTTTTCTTTCTTTTTTTTTTTTTTTTGGAACCGGGGTTTGAACCCGGGGACACTCGGCCACTGAGCCACATCCCCAACCCTATTTTGTATTTTATTTAGAGACAGGGTCTCACTGAGTTGCTTAGGGCCTCACTAAGTTGCTGAGGCTGGCTTTGAACTCGAGATCCTCCTGACTCAGCCTCCCAAGTCGCTTGGATTACAGGCGTGCACCACCACACCCGGCCTCGTGGGTGTTTTGGCAGACCTGGCCTTACAAAGCTGCTCTGGTCCTCTGCCTCATGGTCAGCAGGTCTCTGCAACAGCATGGGGCAGGGAGAGGGCATGCACTGACCCAGATCATCACCAGGCAGGTACCCATGGCTCAGCCTCAGTCGAATGAGGAAGCTGACCAGCACTGTCCAATAGGATGGCCACTGGCCAGGTGTGGCTGCTTCAGTTTAAGTTCATTGAAGTTAGATTAAAAAAGCTCAGGCTGGGTGGCTCAGTGGTAGTGGCTTGCCTGACATGCCCAGGCCCTGGGTTGTCCAGCATGTGCCAGAGCCCAGAAGTGCTGATGGCACAGTTCATCATGGTTTTAAGAACTGGAGAAAAATACTATGCGGTTTGCTCACCTGAGTTATGACTTATGAACAGGCAGCAGATAAGAGCCAAAGGGGACCTAGGCTGAGGAGAGGCCGAGTTGAGGGAGAAATGGGATTATCCTTCCGGAAGGGCCAGGAACACCAAGACATGGAGGCATTCAAGGGCGTGGATTCCACTGTGCCTGGCACCATCCTGGGTGCAACCTTGAAGCCAAGCACAAGCCTCTCAGTCACACACACACACACACACACACACACACCCACACACACACACCACTTCACAATCACGTCTCCCAGCCCAAAGATATTATCTGCTTGTTGGAATCTACATGCTTCTCTTAAGCAAAGAGTCTCACAAAGTTCAGGGAAGATAATGTCATATATGAGGACTTTATTTTCCAAGGCAAAGGGTTATACAATACGCAGCCGAGTTCTTCCTGAAGCACTGGGAGCCGGTGGTAGTGAGCATTTCTTCCGTAAGCTCAGTGCAGGCCACGGGCTGCTTCTCTTCCTTTGGAAGTGCTGGTTTTATCCTGGCTCATGGGAGCCGTGTAACTTGCAAGGGTAATGGTTTTATGAAGAAACCACCATGCCTTTTAGCTCTTGCCCCAAATTTACAGAACCTTGAACTACGCCGGACAAGCATCCCTTTAAAAGCTGACAGAAGTAAAGAATATCTATCGTACTACAAAGTTGTCTCAGCCCTCAGATGGTTATCCCGCCTCATCATGGTGGTTGCGCACATTCTTCTGCATGGAGGAAAGTGGGGAGAAGCTGGGGGTCAGGTCCCGGCAGCCCATGTCCCTCTGATGTCCTGAACGGAACTCCTCCTGCCTTTGCTGGTAGGGCATGGGGGCTTCTCACATCTTGGAGAGCTTGATGTCATAGGTTACCATGTTGAAGTTGTCCCAGGCAAAGAGCTTCCTCTCCAGGGGGTTGTAGTCGACCATGCTGCTGTACCTGTAGCGATTCTTGAATGGGATGGTCAGGGTCTTGCTGACCCCTGTGCCCGTGTCATAAGCAAAGTTGACCGTAGCGTCGGCCGAGGAGTAGCTGCTGACGGTGTACAAGGTGCCGCAGACGATGAAGGCGTTGGCCACCGACTGCTTCCGGATGTTGGTCTCCCAGGTCTGCTCGAGCTCCAGGCTCTCCGGGTTCAGTCTGGACAGGACGATGGCTCCTTTGGCCTCCTCGGTACTGTAGATGACCCACAGGCCCGTCTCGTCCACAGCCAGGTCGATGTCGGTGTATCCACCCCAGGAGTACGGGAACTGTCCATGGTAGCCGGCGCCCGGGATGTCCTTCTCCGCCTTCACCGCCTCGGTGCTCAGCTGGTACCTGACCACGGTCCTGGACGCGGCCGCCTGGAAGTACAGGCTCCCCGCGTAGACCACAGCGCCCGTGCTCTCCAGCGCCCGCGGCAGCACGTACACCTTGGAGGGGTAGCCCTGCACGAACTGGCTGACCAGGCTGTACTCGAACACCTGGTGGATGTCCGTGCCCACCGTGTCGATCCTCCACGTGGTCTCCCGCGTGTGCGGGAAGGCGGGCCTGGGGTCTCGCATCCACACTCCGTACTTGCCCGTGATTGTTTCCGCTGTCCTCAGGGTGACAGGCTCTCCTACCCAAACCAGTTCTCCACATCCTAATGGATTAAAACAAACAAGCAAGCAAGCAAAAATCACCCTGTATCCTTAATCTCCCCACATACAGACAGCAACAGTGTGGAAGCAGCAGAACAGGAGAAGTCGGGGCCCCGGGTTGGGCTGTCTGCGTTTAAATCTGGGTTTTAAAGCCGGTCGCGGTGGCGCCAGCACGCCTGTAATCCAAGCGACTTCGGAGGCTGAGTCAGGAGGATCGCGAGTTCAAAGCCAGCCTCAGCAACTTAGCGAGGCCCTAAGCAACTCAGTGAGGCCCTAAGCAACTCAGTGAGACACTGTCGCTCAAGAAAAGTCCCTGAGGGGGGGTGGCTGTGGTTCATTTCCGGTTCTCCAAAATACAATAAAAAAAGAGTGAAAATAGGCTCATTATAAGATAATTTCTAGTTGGGTGTGGTGGCAGACACCTGTAATTCCAGCTATTCAGGAGGCTGAGGCAGGTCAAAACCAGCTTTGGCAACTTGGAAGACCTTGTCTCAAAAAAATAAGAGGGCTGGGTATAGCACATGCCTGCGCTCAATCCCCAGCACCCCCACCCATAATGGAGATGGTTGAAAATTGAGATTTACCAGAATCAAAACAAATTTCTGTGCTTTATCAGGCACCTTCAATTTCAATGTGGAAGGTGGGTACTGATTCCTGAATCATGCTTTGAGGATTCCACTACCCCATCCCCATGGGTGCTCCTCAGTGTCTGCAGCACTTCTCTCATTCTTTCAGGGAACACTTTGGAGGGGGCAGTTGTGCTTCTCCTAGGTGGCCGAACTCAGAAATACCTTGACTAACAGACTGTGCTAGATGGTACATGGTGTCTCCCTGGCCCTCAGCTTAAAGGGATGAGGGAGCGACTGAGGGCTGTGATTTCTCAGGTGCAATTAATTCAATGCAACCATCAAGTGGGCTAAAGAAGCTTCGCTCATCTCCCACGCAGCCCTTGCCTTCCCGTGTGGGTGGCAGGAGACGGGGTCTTGGGAGAAGGCTGCCTTCCTACAGACCCAGCCTGGAGGAAGGAAAGAGTGGGTTCTTGTTCTCAGGCCCCCCCGGTCTCTGTTCCCAGGGAGGTTATTCATTTCCCACCAGGGCCTTTACTTTCCAAATCTGAACACAACTAGACATGACAGAGCCCTGTGGGCTCAGCAGGGAAGAAGTCAACTTCATACCGTCATCTCCCTCTTCACTCCTGGGACGACCGGAGGGACTCTCCAGGATCTGGGAAGCTGGAACCTTGGTTAGCTCCGACTTCAGTTCCTGGAAGGCCAGAGTGTCCAAGTTCCACTGAGAGGCTGCGTGAAGAGAAAGAGTCAGACGGAGCCATGAGAAGAAGTGGTGCAAGGGCTGGCCGCGGAGGAAGCAGGGAGTTGGCCTCCCAAGAGGCTGCGTCTAAGATCTGCGTTAAGATGATGGCCGGGATGTGGAGGGGGACCAGAGACGGGCTGCTGGGCTGGGCTGGGCTCAGGGCTGCACTGGGCTCATTCTTTTCCCTCCACTTTTGTGACTGTTTGAAAAATCCCATGATTAAAAAGCTTGCCTAATTACAATAGCAATTAAATTACTTAGCACGGAGTTGGATATTTAGAAAAAAAATAAGATTTTGCACAATTTAAATACTTTCCTCTGGAAGGGCTGGCTTATTAGTACATGAGGTATGATTTCAAGAATATTAAGGCTCTTAGCAATTAGACATCTGAATATCAAAAAAATTGCGGTGTGACTTAGAGGTTTTCCTTGTTAT
>JAJEJO010000717.1:626754-640083 GCA_020662805.1 Glaucomys volans | reverse complement strand
CTTTTTCTTTCCTTCCTTTTCCTTTCTTTCTTTCTTTCCTTTCCTTTCTTTCCTTTCTTCCTCTTTCTCTTTCTCTCTCTTTCTCTCTCTCCCTCTCTCATTCCCTCTTCTGGTACTGGGGATTTAACCCAGGGGACCTACCACTGAGCTACATCCCCAGTCCCCCTTTTTAAAAAGAAAAAAAAAAAAAAAAGACAGGTTCTTGCTAAATTCCTGAGGCTGGCCTTGAACATGTGACCCCCGCTGCCCCTGCCCCCGCCCCATGCCCTAATTATGGGCATGAGCCACTACACCCAGCTCATCATTTTATTTTTAAAATATATTTTTATTGACACATATATAAGTGGGTTCCAGAGTGACATTTCAATAGATCAGTTCATGTTTACCACCTAGACATTTGTTATTTGAGTTGGGAGCATTCAAAATCCTCTCTAGTGATTTTGAAATATGCACTTGTTAGTAGCAGATCAAGCTTCACCCGGTTGAAATGTCTGATTCTCTCTGAGGCCACAGTGCACAAGGATGAGTGTGCACAGCTCTCCTAGGAGAACTTGGGAGGGTGTGAGCTGTGGAGGAGGGAGAACTTGGGTGAGCCTGGCTGGACATTGGCTCATTGTTACCATGAGTCCCACCTTTACTTAGGATCCCACAAGAATTGCTGGTCTCAAAGTAATTTTTTTTTTTTTTTTTTTTTTTTTTTTTTGTGGTGCTGGGGATTGAACCCAGGGCCTTGTGCTTGGAAGGCAAGCACTCTACCAACTGAACTATATCCCCAGCCCTCAAAGTAATTCTTGACTCCAAGGATGAAGCAGTGGCCACAAGGAACATTTGAAACAGGCATGGCTGTTTTCAACTGTAGGTCTGGTTCTTATTCAGGTACAGTAAGGCCAACGGACCTCCAGGCAATTGTGTGCCGGGCGGTGGTCCATAATCCCAGCTGCTTGGGAGGCCGAGGCAGGAGGATTGCACATTGAAACTATCCTCAGCAACTTAGACCCCATCTCAAAAATAAAAAGGGGTGGGGGTGTAGCTCAGTAATGCCGCACCCCTGAGTTCAAACCCAATACTACAGAAAAAAAGGAATGATTCGAGGGCGGGGATGTGCAGCGCTTGCCTAGCATGTGAGTGGTCCTGAATCCGATCCACAGCACTGGGACGGGGTAGGGGAGATAGTTTAAGGCAAACCACGGAAGCAGTGAAAAGGTCAGTGGTTAGCAGGGCCGGGTGCAGGCAGGGATAAACAGGCATGGCGCAGGGCCTTCCAGGCAGGGGGCTCCTCTGTGTGGTGCTCTCATGGTGGGAAGTTATTTTATGTTTGTTCAAAACCCAAGAAGTCACAACACCAAAAGTGAACCCAGTTGTAGGCTGTGGTCTCAGGAGGCTGAGGCAGGAGGATGGCAAGTTCCAGGCCAGCCTGGCAACTAAGATATTGTCTCAAAGCAAAAAAAAAAAAAAAAAAAAAGGCGGGGGAGAGGGCAGGGAGGCTGGGGATGTGGCTCAGTGGTGGAGCGGCCGACTAGCACCCGTGAGGCTCTGGGTTCGATCCTCAGCACCACATAAAAAATAACAGAGACGCTGTGTCCACCTACAACTTAAAATTTTTTTTTAAAGGGAGGGTATTGTGCTAGGGATGAGGCTCAGAAGTGGAGTGCTCCTGGGTTCAATACCCAAACCACCAAAGACAAACAGAGCCAACAAGAGCAAAATGCAGTTCTGACGGTGAACACTCCTGTCCCCGTCTGCAAATGAGGATGGCAAGCCTCAAGGGGTTGAGTAACTTGCCCAGGGTCACACAGCTGGTCAGTGGTGGGCTGGAACTTACCACGTCTTCCGAAGCCATGGCAGTGTGACCCCTTGCACCCTGTGGTGGGCGTGGCCTATTGCAGATGTGGCCCTCTGAGTTGAATCCGTGCCCTTCCACACCTGCCCTGGGAGAGCTAAGGTGCCCTTCTGACCCATCTCAGTAGAGGGTGCTGGAGGGACACTGGACTGTCGGGGGTCCTCCCCTTGTGCAGAATGCAAGGGAGCCCTGCCCCAGCCGCTCTTCTGTGACCTTGCAGCCTCGGCCTGGACCCTGGCTGTGGACTTTCCGCAGCCCTCGCACAAGGAAGCCAGCACTCCACTGGAGGTGTCTGAAGGCCCTGCTCCTCGCTCCCCCTGTGCCCGGGCCACAGGCTGGTCTCTGCCCACCTCACCCAGCACTCAGGAAGTGGCCTGTGGCAGCTGCGGACCTGCCAGGCCTGGGCCACCCAGCCACCTGGGCTGCTCTCATGGGCTGAGCACACCATGTCCAATGAGGTCTGGACCCCTTCCAAGTTCATCCCGCCTTCTGTCCCCTCCCTTGGCCCTTAGGAGCCGTGTGGAGCTCACATCTGTCTTCCGGTGGCCCTTTCATCACGGTTAATCTTGGCGCTGAGCGTCCTGGCTTAACCTTCTGTGGCCCTACTCCTCCCTGCGCCCAGGAGGCTCTACAAAAGCTGCTCGGCTCTTTGGGGAGGGACCCTGCTCTGGGGCTGAGCCCAGGACCCTGTGGGCTGCTCACTGGACAGCACAGCCACCCACGGGGTCTCCTCCCTATTGCCAGGGAAGAGCAGGCACAGGTGCACCTGGCTGGTGCTGCGTCCCCTCCTGGTCCCAGCACTGCGCCTGCAGGGAGCCCTGCAGGGAGTCCTGCAGCCTGCGCTCTCTCCAGCTCTTCCCTTGCTGTTTGCAGGAACCACGCCTCAGCTCTCATTGGGGTAAACAGGAACCGCCGGGAAACATAATGTCAGGGAACGGCTCCCATAACGACCACGGGCCGGCTCCAGCTGGCGGATAGGATGGCTGGACGGGGAGCCCACTGGCCGCTGCATCATGTCAGCCAGGAGCATCTGGCAATATTCAGGCCCCAGTTAGAGCCATCTGGCATGAGGACCCAAGGCGGGAAGCGTTTGTGTGAAGGGTCTGGACTGAGCCAGAAGTTGTAGATTCCTAGTTCAGTCCTTCCAAGTCCCAGCTGTGTGACTTTGGGCAGATGGTTCAACTTCTCCGAGCCCCAGTATTCTGAACTACATGACTATTTTAAGGATTATGTAAGATACTATCAGTGAAATTGTCCCAATAAAGATGTGTCAAAACTCAAATTTCCCTGAAATATTTCAGCCACTAACATTTCCTTCTGAAAGAATCAACAAAAAGAGATTATGGAAATGTTAGCAACTGTGTTGAGTCAGGTTTAAAGGTTTCTGACTTTTCCAAAATCAAAATTCAATCCTTCTGTGGTTTCAAGGTTCATATGTATTATAAAATTTTGGATGTTTTCTGTATATTCTGCCCTAACCGCCTCTGCTAAACTCATTCCAGGAAGCTTGACCTAGAAACAGCTCACCGACTCATTCACATAAGCTTGCAAATGGTATTGCAATGACTTTCATAAATATTTTTTTTTTTTTTGGTACTGGGGATTGAACCCAGGGGCACTCAACCACAGAGCCACATCCCCAGCCCTATTTTTTGTATTTATTTAGAGACAGGGTCTCACTGAGTTGCTTAGGGCCTCACTCAGTTGCTGAGGCTGGCTTTGAACTCTCTATCCTCCTGCCTCAGCCTCCCAAGTGCTGGGATTACAGGTGTGCGCCACTGTGCCCGGCCTTTCATAAATATTTAATGTCACTGCTTGAAAAGTTTGGTCCATGTGTGTGTGTTTGCAGTTCTAAGGATTGAAATCAGGGGTGCCTTACCACTGCATCCCCAGCCCCTTTTACTTTTTTACTGGGTCTCTCTAAGTGGCTGAGGCCAACTTGCCAAAGCTGGCCTGGAGCTGGCGATCCTCCTGTGTCCACCGCCCAGGAAGCTGGGATTAAGGTGTGCACCAGCCGCCTGGCAGGTCAGTATTGTTAAATGAAGAGCCAGGCACGGTGGCACCCACCTGTAATCCCAGCTACTCAGGAGGCAGGAGGATTGCAAGTTGGAGGCTGGCCTGGGCAATTTGGGAGACCCTGTCTCAAAATTTAAAAAGACACTGGGGTGGAGGTCAGTGATAGAGCCCCAGTGACTGGGTTAAAGCCCCAGCACTGGAAAAAAATACAAATGAGTACATAAATAGATTTATGAAATTTAAAAGAAGAGGATGAGGGAAAAGAAGAGAGCCAACGTACCACAGGTTCTCACAAATGCTTGAGGAATTGAAGATCAGCTCATAGGCGCGTCCCAAGCACCGTCTCTAGAATCGACGTGTTATAGAAATGCTATGGTCATGTTGACGGTGATGGAACTCATGCAAAAGAAGCCCTTTGTGGGTTGGGGTTGTGACTCAGTGGTAGAGCGCTTGCCTCGCATGTGTGAGGCACTGGGTTTGATCCTCAGCACCGCATAAAGATAAATAAATAAAGATATTGTGTCCATCTACAACTAAAAAAATATTTTTAAAAAAAGAATCCCTTTGTGGCAGCAGTCCAAGCACTGGGTGGCCGCTGCCAAGCACTGGGCTGGGTGCTTACCCATGGTCCCTCCAATCCTGGGGGACATTGTCCCATCCTGTGGGCTAGGAAAGAGAATCTGGCACCAGGGCTGAACACTCCCGGTGCTCATGCCCCATCCTTCCCCAGCCATCTGGTGCCCACGTCCAGGTGTCATGGATGAGCCAGGCCCTCACCATAGCCTCATCAGAGTCGCAGATAAATGTTCCCTACATCTGTCACGTTGAGCATGACCCCTCTGTGGTCCTGGCCGGGATGGAGCTGCTGCTGTCCACTTGATGACCATTGAGAAGCCCCGTCGTCTTAAATCCTGCCCTGAAGTGCCCTCCCCCCCACCCTGTTTCTCTTCCCAGAGGAAGCCCACAACAAACCACCTGCACACAGCCCCCATCCAGGCTCTGTTTGTGGGGGACCCGTCTAAAGCAGAGGCTAAGCAGAGAAGAGGCTGGGCCTCCTCTTGTGATGGTGAAACACCTGTAAGCTCTCCTCAGGGTGGATCGGGTCTCCCCTGCCCTGGGCTTCCACGATAGAAGCGTGTAGCTGTGTGCATGCATGGAGATGTTTTCTGTCACACACAGCTGTGGGTGGGTAGACAGGTGACTTCTGTGGTTCTTAGAGCTTTTATGTCTCTGACAATTGCATGATGAAGTGGCAGTAATGATCAGGACTGTGGGTGGCCTCAGTTTCCACATTTGCAGGAATGAGTCAGTGCCACTGGGACCTGTGGGGTCTCCTTCGAGCTCCACACTCTTGCACGAATGGGATTTCCTGCCGGGTAAATGGTCTACTACTGGAGAAAACTTCCAGGTTTGGAGTTCATTCCAATAGACTGTTGCCCTATTTCAAAAACAGAGCAGTTGGAAAACACAAAAAAGAAATATAAAATCAGAGGACGCAGCTAAGAAATTCCAGAGATGTGTTAAATGGCCACAAGACAATAAAAAAGACAAAAACCCTGCCTGTATTTTCACACACATGCACACACACGCACGTGGCACACGCACTGCAGGTTTGTGCTGAGAGTGGAACTTCATGAACGTTCTGAAGTTGATAATGCCCCTTATGTCCAATAATAACTCCCTGTTGTCCTCCCAGACTGAAGTTCAAGTCAGTTCTTCCTGTGCACCGACCGACTGTGCGACCTTGAATCCTTCAACATCCCAAGAGCCCTTTCCTGAGTGGTAAGATTCAGAGAGGGCTCTCCTCCAGTTCTCACCATGTGGGGTTTTTAAATAAGCCTTTCTGTCTTGAGTCACTTCGTCTGAACCCTAGAGGTCATTCCTGACAGTCGTCCTTGTCGGGTCGCGGATGTGGAAGGCAGGTAGAGTTAAATACTGGTGCCAGGCATGCACTCGGGTTTTCTAGCCCCACCCTCCGCAGAGCTTGCCTTTCCTGTAGAAAGCTTTGTTTAGGAAATTTTCCCATCAATTGAGTTTGAAGATTTTTAAACCTGTCCAAAAGCTGAACGATACTCAGAAAGCCCCCCACGTACTCTGCACACAGAGTCGCCGGTTGTTATCTTTCTGCCATGTCTGCCTGGCCCTCTTCCTCCTCTTCTCTGTTTCCAACTGTTGCCGAACCTTTGACAGCACCTGGCAAGCATCCTGACCCTGCACCCCAATTCCTCGCGCATGCATCTGCTTAGAACAAGGATAATTCCCTCCTTATCTATCAACTCTTGTCTCTCCCAAGAAGTTGAACATTAATAGAGTAGCGTTTGCAGCTGATGTTTAAATTTCCTCAAAGGTCCCCAACCTGTCCCTTGTGACTTTCTCTCCATTGATAGAAGAGCCAGGCAGGGGTCACACGCTCCATGTGGTGACCTCGCCTCTTGGTCCCCTTTAGCTAAGCCTGCCCCCCACCAGCCCCTTTTCTTCCTCCCTTGATGAAGTGCCCAGACTTTGTCCCACAGCTGGATTGCTCTCGTGGTGGGAAGACTTAGTTCATAGGGAACATTCAGGAGCACAACTTTCACAACAAGTGACACAAATGCTGTCTTCCCTGCTGATGGGGAGAGTGTGGCTGTCCCCTGATACACACAAACCCCCTCCCCAAGCAAACCTGGGCCAGGGTGGACACAGGGCAGCTCAGTTAGAAAAGCTACCCCGGGGAGTTGGTGAATTAAAAGCAGAAGTTCTGGGAGGAGCAGAGAATAGGAAAACTTCAAAACAAGCCTGAGGGGAAACCCGAAGTGCTGCCGGAGGGACAGAACTTCCCACTTTCACGGACGGAGGCCGCTCCAGCACCAAAAGGTGGGAATGGTGATCTCTGAGCAGATTCAGAAAAGGATCATTTTCCAAAAAGCACAGTTGGGAGCCGCCTCCTGATCACATTCCACGCATGTCTCCCTGATCCTGGTTTCTTGTTTTGCGTGGGGGATGCAACCTCTGTCCTGGATAGTCAC
Source organism: Glaucomys volans (assembly GCA_020662805.1). NCBI lineage: Eukaryota > Metazoa > Chordata > Mammalia > Rodentia > Sciuridae > Glaucomys > Glaucomys volans. Next base: position 633,222 of record JAJEJO010000717.1, on the reverse strand, counting down.
CACTCAGAGCCACCAACCAAACCAGCTTGCAGGAGCCAAAATATGTGAAGGAAATATGTGGAAGGTACCTGCTTTGTCCTCTTGACCCAGCTGTGGTCTTCTTGACCCAGCTGTGGTGTGTGAGGTGTGTGGGAGAAAGGAGAGGCAGGAGGAAGCCTCCGACACGTTCAACAGGTCCCCATGAACACGTCCCCTGCTGGCCCAGGAAGACCTGAACCTGCACCCTTACCTTCCCTGGAGTGTGGCAGCACGTCCCGAGGGGTGTCTGGGCTCTGGGGACACTGGCCCCTTCTCAGCATGGCTACCTCCTGGCTGCTGATCTCCAGTCTCCCGGCCAGATCCTCGTTCTCTTGCACCAGCCGCTGCTTCTCCTCCTCTAGAGCCGACTTGTCCCGGAGGAGGTTGTTGTAGGCCACCTCCAGCTCCCTGGCCTGGGTCTCCAGCTGGTCTCGCTCCTTCCTCAGGGTGCCCAACTCTCTCTGCAGCCCCTCCTGGGTCTCCTGGGGCCCAACAGCCTGGCCCAGGGTCAGTTGGTTGAGGAGACTCTCCAGGGAGCTGAGCCGGGCCATGGTGGACTGCAGGTCTGCTCGCTGGGTGCTGCTGTCTCTCTGAAGCTCCTGGATGGCTGACATGGCCTGGCCCTGCTCGGGGCAGCTGGCCTCACTGGGGCTGGCCACACTGAAGGTGTACTGGCATCGGCCACTTCGATCGTTGGCCTTCCGGAGCTGGGCTGTCCTGGCCCCCGTCCCCCACACCAGGCAGGCCAGAAGCAGCATCTGGATAGCAGACATCTTGGACCCACAGCTGCAGCAAGTGCACGGGAGAACCCGCGTGCCGAGGCGGGTGAGGCTTCCTCTGGAAACTCTGCTGCTCTGCGAGGTGGCTGGCTGGGTGGCCCTGCAGACTCTCGCCTGAGCTCCAGAGAGGCTTATGTATCCTGGGGAGCCAGCCCTGCATGGGGGGTGTGGAGAGGTGGCCACGTGAGGCCGGGTGGGGCCAGCACAGGGGGTTGTTTCCACACTGCCAGCAAGATTCTTAGAAAAGAATCTTCCAGAAGTCTGTTTCGAATTCCTTTGAAGAAAATGTCCCACCTTATGCACCCTCCACTCCAATCATCATTCCTCCGTGTCTACTCTGTTATTTGGATGTGAGGGCTCACACTCACTCACACTCCTGCAGTCTGCCTCATCCAAAAGGGAGACCTGCATGTTATTTGAACAAGGACCTATTTCTAGTTTGTATTTCCATCCAATCCACAATCCATTTTGTGCAAAGCTCTGCCAGGAGCGGAGTGCAGACGCCTCTGGCAGTTCTGGCCTTGCACTGGGGACAGAGACAAGTCACTGCCCACCAGAACACAAGGACAGCACCCCTGGGTGTCAGGCATCTTGCAGAAGCAGTTGAAAGCAGGTTTCCTCCCTTGCCCCTAGTTTTAAAACAAATTGTGTGTGCGCGTGTGTGTGTGCATGCATGTGTGTGTGCATGCGTGCATGTGTGTGTGTGTGTGCATGTGTGTGTGTGCGTGAGCACGCATGTGTGCACGTGCTTCATCTTAAACTTTGCGGGTAAAACCTGTGGAACCCTGCTCAGAAAATGTCTTATGTCTAAGATGTCTGAGGTCATAAAGAAAATGTGATACTGAATTATGATAAATGTCATAGATTTAAAAATTTGAACTAGTGATTATTACATTAAGATCAAGATCTAGTAGAAGTAGTTTGAATGTAGGCAGTATTTCACGATATCTTCAACAACTGTAACAGTATAAAATGTCTGTGGTTTTTCTTGGTAGAATCAAAATTACAACTGCCATTAATACAGCCTTGGGTTTGTGGCCATATCTATAATGAAATGAAATGTTAGATTTACTTAGAAGGTAGTGAAAATAAAAATGTGATTTACTTTCCCATCTAGAGTCATGAGCTTTTGGGGTTTAAGACTAATAATCCCTGCTTTATCTTAATAAACACAAAGAGAGCCAGGTGTGGTGGTGTAGACCCAGAGTCTCAGCTACTCAGGAGATTGAGGCACAGGGATCCTTTGAATCCAGGCATTCAAGGCCAGGCTGGGCAACCTAGTAAGACTCTACACACACACACACACACACACACACACACCCCAAATGAAGCAAATGGAAAAAACTCCCAAATGTACCAAGAACTGTAGGAAGTTCATGCAAATCAGCATGCGTGCGGCAGCCTTGTAAGGGGCTGAAAGGAATGGTAGCATTGAGCAATTGTGCGTTGACAGATACCGAAGACACCTTCAGGATGTCTTCGTAGTTAATACTCCGAGTGTCCTGGCAGACTCGCCTTAAAACTGAAAACACACAGTTTGCTCTAAAGAGTCTATTCTTATTCACATGCTTCTGGAGTTAAACCTGAACTTGAGACATTTATGAGCGGTATTCATTCACAGCTGAATCAAGGGTATGATTCTAGTTCTTGAGCAGATAGTAAACATCACCAAAATGATTTTTTCCAAAACAATACAGTCGGTGAGAACGAGGTTTGAATGCGTTTGCTCTTATTCTTAGGAAGCTTTTCTTTCTGTTAAAAGGAGGGCTGGCTCCGTGGAGGGAAGGCTTTCCTGGGAAGAGAAGTGTAAGTGTTTTGCTCCTCCCAGTTCGTACTTAGTGATGCCCTCAGGGTTCCTGGGTTATAAATGAAGAACATAGAAGTTGGGTGTCCCCACTTCTCTTGAACTGCTTTTCTCTCTGCAGCACGGCCTGCTCCCTGTCATCCAGGTCTGTGATGGCCATGGCCTTGGCCGTCGGTGCCCACCATGTTAATTAATCTCTCTCCTCTGTCACGCTCAGTCCCTGCTCAACTCTGAGCTGCAGACGCGTCCTCAGTGTTGCGGTCACCGTCCAGCTGTGTGGGTGCTGTTCCAGGGCACGGAGCTCAGCAATCTCTGGCATTTCCACTTGCTCTGGCCCAGAGTTTGAGTGCCAGGCAAAGCAACCCCAGTCATTCTCAACCACTGTGTATGGCCAGGGATGGAAAATGTGGCTGTTTGGTCTGCTGAGCGTCCCTGGATCACATGCCTCAGGTGGTCTTCTGTGCTGCTGGAGTCTGACATGTAGGTCAGGACTGATGGAGCCCCACCTGGGCCTCCCTTCATGGCCTGCTGTTGCCACCCCCACCATCGCTCAGCCTCATGGGCTGGTCTCCTGCCGGCTCCCAGCATCCCATTCTCAGACACGATGCGGGGAGATGTTCATAGAATACTGGGGCCCCCAGCTCCTCACAGATGAGAAAACTAGGGCCAGGGAAGGAGAGGGACTTGCTCAGGGTCACGCAGCCCATGAGTGGCAGAACCAGAGGGAAACTGAGTGGGTATCCTGAGTGACAGGTTTTCCACTGTCTTGCACAAGCCAAGCCCATCACTTGCCCAGAAGGTCGATGGTTCCAGTCACTTCCTCCATGGCTCTGCCTGAGGAAGTGAGCTGGCTCCCTGTATTCCCACTCAGCAAGGGCCTTCAGTGAAGGAAGACTCGGGCACACCCCGGTTATTCATAGCTGGTTTTGTGGAGAGGCAATCTTTCATGAAATAGAATTATTCTGCTCAAGCAGAAAAATAGGCTCACTGGACGAAGCAGGAAACTCCCCGCTCCATGGTCAGCCACAAACATCTGGTCAGCTTCAGCCTGCCCTTTTCACCTTCCTGCCTTTCAGCGCTCTCTCCAGGCCAGCGTCCCCCTCCCTGCAGTCCCCACCTCCTGGAGTACTGGACATGGAGACCCTTTTCCCTCTTAGGAAACATTGACCACCTCAGATTCCCATTCAGACTACATTCCATCTCCATTTCCTTTCTGGAGCCTGGAGCCAGGGAGTCTCCAGCTCAGATGCGCCAGGAAGATGCTCACCAGGAGTCGGACCAGCTACAGCCTGTGATGTTATCTTTGGAACCGGTGTGGACCACAGGCCTGGGAGGAAGCAGGCAGCAGGGGTTGCTAGGGAGCAGGATTATGAAGGTGCTTTGTGCATCATTGCTCAAGGCAGCGTTTATGTCCTTCCTTTTAGCACTGGGTTCAGGCTGGTTGGCTACTGGATTTCTTTTGCAGATCTGTGATGGACTTAGTGCCATGAAGGCGGGGTTGGGATTGCTTTGCTCACCATTTTGTTCCAGCATCTGGTGGATGTAAGTGCTCAATAAATTCCACTGGAAGCATGATGGATGGGAGTGTCATGGAGAAATAGAAAACAAAGTGCTCTAAGGATGAGAGCAGAGCACAGCAGCAGCAGTGGCTTGTGGGCTGCTTGGGGCATTTCAGACACCTACCTGATGCTGTTTGCAGGGCCCTCCTGGTTGGAGGGGAACCCTCTGCTGTGGACTTCAGGAGGCTGGTCAGCCCCAGTGGAAGGATTCTCTGCAGCCTGTGCTTCACTAGGAGGAGGCGGAGGCTTGCTGCAAAAACACAGAGGATAGAGGGGAAACTAATGGCACGAGAGGAGGGGACTGAGAACACACTCAGGAGCCCACGCACCCTCCTCCACAGCAAGGCGCCCGGGATTCCCTGCTGGCTGAGCACATCATTCAAATTATCCACCACCAAGCCCCGCACTGTGCCAGGGCTGGGGAACAGGCTCAGCTGTGTAAGACACGGACCCCAGCTCTCGAGCTGTGACGTTTTGTAAGTCAACGGCAGTGAGACAACCCTGGGCACAGGACAGATGTCACAGGGGAGGTGGCACTTGTACTGGGACCTACTGAGGTGATACTGAGGCACTCGGGTTGCAGACCTGGTTACAGGTCGCCTGTCCTGGGTTCCTCACATTTACATTGTGTCTGGGATCAAGAAATGCAAGATCGCTCTCAGGTTAAGCTCAGAGTGTCTCCTTCATTGCTGCTTCCTGCTGTCCTCGGACACCCTTTGGTCCAAGGCAGCAGGGAAGTGGGGGTCTCAAGCCAAAGGCCTCCTTCCTCCAGGGCTTGAGCAGGAGTCGTCCAGCAGGGTTCAGGGGACAGGGGCTGGTCCTGGCCCTGGGCCTCCTCCTGGGATGAGTGACTTCCAAGGGTAGGTGGCAGCACATGCCTCTTGCCCCTCTTACAGGGCCAAACGGTATAGTGGCCATACTCAGTGGAACCCTGAGGGCTCCAAAGTCATGTTAGCCTCTCACAGAGTCAAACCACACGGATGTCGTGATAACGTCGGCGGCAGTTTCAGGCCCACAGGTTCCTCTGCTCATTCTGTGCACATCTGAGCGAAGTCGTGCTACGCAGCATGATAAACCGATTCTCCTCCAGACACAGAGAGGATTGCACCTAGGGCACGGGGGGATCCCAAGGGAAAAAGTGAAACCTCCCACTAAAAAACCAAGATAGTAGCTCATTTTGAAAAAGCGTCAGGCCAGTGCATGAGGACTGTGATGGATCCGTCTGGAAAAGGAAGGGTGGAGAGGACAGCGGTCGCTCTCCATCTCTGGGAACTGGGACACCGCGTTGTTATCCTCAGGACATTTCAGAATTGTTACCTGCGTCTGGTTTGCACTGATTATGCATCATATTTATTTTACACTTAAAATGATTGATTATACTTCCAGAGTCTCTAAAGATGTTTTAGGAAAACTGGACTTACCAAAGCTCAAGGCCTCAGGCCCCTGCTGACGGCCCTGTTGGTGTGAACAGACATAAGCTCTGGTTGCTGACTAGCCAAGACTTTTGCCTTACTCTGGCTTTCCCTTAAGAACCAGGCTTCAGCTGGGCAAGGTGGCACACACCTGTAATCCCCATGGCTCGGGAAGCTAGGCAGGAGGGTCCTGAGTTCCAAGCCAGCCTCAGCAACATAGAGAGGCCCTGTCGCTAAATAAAAAATACAAGAAGGAGCCGGGCTCGGTGGCGCATGCCTGTAGTCCCAGCACTTGGGAGGCTGAGGCAGGAGGATTGCGAGTTCAAAGCCAGCCTCAGCAACTTAGCGAAGCCCTAAGCAACTCAGTGAGACCCTGTCTCTAAATAAAATACAAAATAGGGCTGGGGATGTGGCTCAGTGGCCAAGTGCCCCTGAGTTCGATCCCTGGTTCAAAAAAAAAAAAAAATACAAGAAGGTCTGGGGATGTGGCCCAGGGTTTACTCCTTGGTACCAAACAAAACAAAACAAAAACCCCAGACTCCGTCCAGGCCTGTGCTCGGGGGACGCAGACACAGGCGCACTGAGCCACCCCGGCCCCTCTACTGCTGCCACGCTCCCCACCCCTGGTTTCCCGCCTTTGGGGACTCTTGGTTTTGCTGCTTGTCTTCTGTTTTGCTGGCCTGGGCTTCCTGAGCTCCCCGCAGTGATGCCGTCTTGTTTTTTAAATAATGATCCCCCTTGGGATTGCCTGACGTGCTCATCATGTTTTCCCCATCCCTCCTCAAGCCCATTCGGAAGTGCCTTCCTGAGGGACAGATCGGTCACTGTTGGCGTGGAAAGCCTTCTCCCGGGCTGTGTGCCTCTCCTGTTGGCTCTGGGTTCTCATCATTTTTTCC